>JABFPN010000786.1:0-38295 GCA_022817305.1 Leptoteleia sp. ZL-2020
TTCAGTTATAGTTATATTGCCTGGTAAACATTTACAGGACAAAACTTATGTGTGTGTGCGTGTATAACGAATCTTGCCATCACTTGCCATCTAGTAAGCATTGCAAAGAAAATACGTTTCGCTTTACTTTGATTAAACCGATTGTATATTTCGAAGTATATTGTTAAGATATATCTGGATTCCGGATTAAGTTTGGATTTATTACAAATATAAATGGTAAGGGAGAGTTCAGTTGAATTTAATCGAAAAAAAGATTGTTTATTTGTATGAATAACTTAAAACGTAAATTTGAGGTTATAGTTGTAAATTTTATTTTTCTATTTGTTAAATGTTTATTAGATACAAGATACAATTTATTTATAATTTGTCTTTATATCTACTTCAATAAACTCACAACCTTATTTTTACTAAACAAATTAAAAATTAATCATTAAAGAAATAACCACAACTTTATTTAATGAGTTTTGTACATTGATATGTACATAAATTAATATGTTCATGAAACTTTATTTACATGATGATAAAATATATTTAAATTTAAATATTACTCCATTATGTATATTAAATACAAACGAATGTATTGTTATCATACATACACTATTTATCGTGTTCTAACATTAGGAATAGTTTAGTTTTAGTTTAGATTATGCAATATCAATCCAGTACATGGAAAACAGTTTGGGTGAACTGTTTACCATACAGGGAGCACCCACTGAAGGCACAACGGTTCACCCAAACTGTTTTTCATGTATTTTACTTGTATTGTGACACTGTGATACTTGATAACAATTTATGAAAGTTGTCAAAGCAATAAAGTATTCTTACATTCAATAATAATATGGTGTTTATTGCAATAAGTTTCAAAATTATCTACATTGTTTACAGGAGATTGTTAAGCAACCAACAATAAAAAGTTACACAGTTCGAAAAAGAGTTGCAGATCCTGCATGGGACATGAAAGATGATGTTAAACGTAGAAATTGGAGGGATCAAGAAATAATAGCCATGTTAACTTTAATCAAGAAACATAATTTGTTAGAACATGTTCCTACAGATGCCCAGTTGGGTGAAACTTTACTCAAACCCATGTCAAATCTTGGATATGCCCGCACTTCTCATCAAATTAAACTAAAGATTAAAAGCTTGCGCAAAAGCTATATTCAATGCAAAAAAGGCAGTCTAGATTCTCTAAAAAAGTATCCATTTTATGAATTATTAGATTGTCTTTATAAAAATATAGAAACAAAGGATTCTGAATCAGATGATGATTCCTGTGAAATAGATAATGATTCTGTTGTATGGTCTGAAACTGAAGTTAATCGTTTATTGTCAGTGATCAAACAACTAGATTTAGGTCATGAAGTTGCCCTTGGAAATATTGCACAAAAAGTTTTACGTCGAATAAACAGAACCTTACAAAATTTCAACATCAACAAAAGTTTGTATCAAATTAGAGTTCTATTGTTTAGCCTCAGAAACATTTACAAAAATTATAAACTGAATTTAGCAAATGGTTACAATAAAAGTAAATATCCCTACTTGCAACAATTGGATGCCTTATGGAAACATGAATATGAAAATGGTTGTTTTAATTTAACTGATGATGAATTCTGGTCCGAAGAAGAAACTATACTCTTACTTGAAGCGTTAAAAGATATAAATGCAGCTGATATTGATAGTATTAGCAATACTGTGACAAGTAAAATACAAGAATTTTTAAAGGATAGTGGTTACCAAAGGACTAATCTTCAAATATCTAAGAAAATTGAAAATTTGAAACAAAATTATCATATTGCAAAACATTGTTCAAATTTAGATGAAGCAATAGCAAAATTTCCATTTTATCATAGATTTGAAGACGCTTTTAAATTTTCTCAAGAAGTAAACAACAAAGATCAACATCAAAAGCAGGATTCAAATAAAAAAAATAACTTTGAATTTGACGAATTAATTGTTCTTGGTAAGAGTGATTGAATTTACAAATTTTTATTAATTTTCTATATTTAAGGTAAAACAACTTAAATAAGGTTTTCTTTTATTTTCATCAGCCAAGTAAAGTTTAATTTTATCACTAATAATTAATCACGTGTTGTTTAAAACTTTCTTCATTTAAAAACTATATATATGTATAGGTTCATGAATCTAAAAATAAGTTTGTGTTAGAAAGTTGAATGTAAAGAATATTGGCTTTATTGGCTTTGAAAATAAAAAGAATTTTATAAAAAAAATGATAGTTTGGACAAGTATGGGTACAGTTTACTAACAATCTTAGTCATTTTTCTTAATCTTTTCTCTCCATATATATATAATTCAAAAATATAAAGAAATAATTTTAACATGGTATATTTAGAATAAAGAAGCAATGTTGCTTGCATATTAATGTCATAACTCAACATAAATAGATAAATATTAACTACTTTTTTTATGATTTACGTATATATTTATTTGTATTTATTTCAGAAAAAAAGAAATATGCTCGAGGTTTTATTTGGATAGAAGAAGAAATTACTACCCTCTTAAGTCTTGTCAAAGAAATGAACATGATGTCTATATTTCGTAGTAGAATGACATTAGAACTTGTGTCTCAGTTAGTGGAACCTATGGCAGCGCGAGGTTATCACAGAACTGCAGGACAAATTAAAATTAAGTTAAAGTGTTTGAGAAATCAGTATTATCGATGTATCCAAGATGAATTGTCTGAAGAATCTTTAGCTGAATTTCCATACTTTAGCAAAATACATGAACTTGTTCAGATGCTGGAAAAAGATAATCCTAAAGTAACATATAAGTACAGTCAAATGATGACTAGACCAAGTAAAGTTAAAAAAAAGGACATCTTAAAGGAAATAGAAGTAGATGAACATGATCAACATTTTAATAGCGAATTGGATGATACAGTCGTGAGACAGTCGACAAGTTTTACATTGAAGAAGGATGAGGTGATTCTCTGGCAACCACTTGAAACTATTCCTGGTAAATCTTTATATATGAAATTTTCTTTTTTATTTCTCTGTAATTAATTTTTTCCATGTCTCACTAAATATGTCTACGTTCACACCAAACATGAATGTTAAGTTTTTCTTTTGAATAAAATTTCAAACAATTTTATCAATATAAGTCAAAGAATTTATTATGCTTATGTAAAATATTTCAAGGCTAGCAATCTGTTAGCAGGACACATAGCCTCCATTCTGTCTGTAATATTTAAAATAAATTTTTCAAAATTTTAGCTCAATATAAATGTTTAACTCAATTTAGTCAACAATTATATAAACATTTTAGTGATAATATTTTACATTTGTGCGGATGATTTAATTAAATGATGTAAATAAAACAAAATTATTGATTTTAATTTCAGAAAAAGATTATGAAGGAATTATTGAACATGAAATAGTCGAAAATGATGAAGACAAATTATTAGAAATGTTTGACGAAATATCTGAAGATGAAGTTGATAAATTCAATGATATAAGTCAATCTCAAATGAGTGATACAGATAACAAAAATGATTCAAGAGAGAATTATACAGATTATGAGGAATTAATTTTTGATGAAATTACTGAATCAACGATGAATGATAAAACTTGTGCATCTAAGAATAATCAAATTCTGGCAGAAGGTCTTGTTAATAACAAGAAATCAAGCAACGTGCCTACGGAGATCAATCTACATGAAATTACATTCAATGATGATCATTGTACAGTTGGAAAAGAATTGCCATTAACAAGTAATAATGTACAGAAATCGAAGACGTTGGAAAAGGTTTTGGAGGAATTTATGAAACATGAAGAAGTACTGCAACAAAGGCATCACGTTTGGTTAGAGAAGCAATTTGAAATACAAAGACTACATGAACGCGAACACAGGGCTGAAATTTTAAATGAGCTGCGTGAATTAAGATATGCAATCACTTCAAATGGTTTAGATAAAAACAGTAGGAAGGATAGTTAATCTCTATATTTCAGTTTAAAATTTATTGTACAAATTGATATATTTATCTA
The DNA here is from genome assembly GCA_022817305.1 of Leptoteleia sp. ZL-2020. Taxonomy (NCBI): domain Eukaryota; kingdom Metazoa; phylum Arthropoda; class Insecta; order Hymenoptera; family Scelionidae; genus Leptoteleia; species Leptoteleia sp. ZL-2020. The sequence goes on from JABFPN010000786.1 coordinate 4,002, forward strand.
ATAAATATACATAAAAAGTTTCAAAATTTAAGTTAAAAAATTATTGTGATATAAATTTATCACGCGTGTGCTCAACTTAATGATAAATTCTATTTACTTTATTGTACAAAATATTTTAATTTAGAGTTATATTTTTATTGAATTATTTTTAACAAATTTTTATATTTTCCTATATCCTAACACAAGCAGAATCACAGGCTGTAAAATTCTGTAATACATAAGATTCAAAAAATATAACAAAGTTGTGAATTTAAAATGAATGCGAGTATTATTATTTTGTGATGTAATTGTCCTAACAAAAAAAGGTATATCTGTTAATACCTATTATTATTTGTATGGCATTTTGCATGACTTTAAATAGAACTTATATGTATCATAAAGTTGAATAATTTTTTAATGCTTATATTACTTAAAAAATAGAAATTTGAGTTTTTTAAAAAGTGTTGCTAATTTCAGAAATAGTATCTTTTTTAATCAAAATTTAAATAATTTATATTTTATGATCTGCGGACCAGAGCGCTATTCTATGGACACGGGAGTATAATTATATTCACAAAAATATATGTATTATTGAATATTCTAAACGTATTTGGGAATGTGAGATTTTTTTGTCGTCTGCTCGAAAGGAAGCAGCACTTTCCAAAATACGTTCAGAATATTCAACAATACCTATATTTTTGTGAATCAAATTATACTCCCGTGTCCATAGAATAGCGCTCTGGTCTGTAGGTCATAAAATATAAATTATTTAAATTTTGATTACAAAAGACACTAACTCCGTGACTACAGGCCTTGCACTTGCCCTTAAATTTGCCACTATGTCAATTAGTTCGTTGGTACCAACTTCAGATGGCGCTGAAATCGGCATAAAAAAGTTTACTCATTGGCCTTATGGAAGTATGCACTCTCTGTTGGGGACGCTAGAATCGGTGAAACACGCAGCAAATATATATAATTGTATTACAACGGAAAACAAATCACTTTTCAGTTTTAGTTTTCATAAACAGGTCGTAGGTTAATTGTATAAGATTAACTTGTGCACCATCTTGGACAAGAAGTATTCGTTATTGTTTCAAAGAGGTTCTGCTTAACGCGTGATAAATAAACACGTGTTTAATTCTTCTTTTATAAACTTAGTTTTTGTGAAAAGTAGTTGGAGAAGTTTTATTACAACTTAGGAGGAATTTTTACGTAAACATAAATAATGGATTGCGAAGGTAAATTACAGCTAATATTTTTCAAAAATGTAATGTTTTGTAAACAATTAAATTGTCTGTATATTCACATATTTTAACTTAACCTCAAATATAATATAATCCTAATTTTTTTCTTGTTTGTTTATTTCTTAAACATAATATTAACATAATTTTTGGTTTTAATGTTGAAAATTATACTTTTTTGTATGTTTTTATGGTATCCTCGATTTTCTTGCATGTTAATAATATGACATATTTCATATTCGTTTTACTACTAAATCCAAATTGATTTTACGACATTTCCTAACATTTTTATAACAAAATGAAAAGTTCTATTCTTCATCTAAAGGCAATAAAGTGTATTTATTATTAAAATTATTTACACCGAAATAATTTAAATATAAATTCATTTTTGTTGCTGTTGCTTATTGGCCTTTGGAATATGATTTTTTCATTAAGGTGAAATGTCACTCCTTTGCCAACTCAAAATGAGGATAACCTCAAGAATAATACATATCTTTAAATGTTGTGTAAAATAGAAATTCATTTAAGAAAAACGCAACATACGTTCACAGTTAAACAAGTTTAGAATGTTTTAAATTACTTTTTATGTATTTTGACAATTCTGAAAAACCTATCTTTTGGAAATAGATTTGAAACAAACATCTAAATAGTTAATGAAACCATTTCCAAAAGTTAGCTATCGGAAAAAATTTGCAATACGTAATAAGTACTTTAAAACACTAAACTTTTTTTTTTAAATGAATTTTTATTTTACAATATACTTAAAGATATGTATTATTTTGAGGTTATCCTCATTTTGAGTTGGCCAAGGAGTGACATTAAGGTGAAAATTTTTCGATGTTTCACCATTATTACGAGATAATTTCTCGATGATAAGCAATTTGTTCATAATGGGAGATATTGATTTAGTGTGAAATATTCACTTTTATGATATGTAATTACTTAACTTTTGGAAGTCGTTTTCCAAGTGGAAAAAAAATTATTTTTCAGAAATAAATTTAAACCTAATATCATTTCCATAAAATAGTTTTCTAAAGAGTTGCAATACAAGAAAACATTATTTTTCTTAAATATTATTTTTTTTTCATAGCATATTTAATGAAATCTATCATTAAAGATGGTACATTTATTCTTATTTTGCCAACATTAGTCATTAAAAACATTAAAGAACTGTTTTATTTATATAATGTGTAAGCATTTATATTTATAATAATATACCATTGTTAAATATTGATAATTTAAAATGTTTAACATATTAGTTAAACATTTTAAATTATCAAAAAAATTTATATTGGAAGGTATACATATTGAGGTCATTAAAGTAAATTCTAATAGCTATTTAATTAAACTTTAGAACTAGCAAAAGCGGATGTCTGTAAATATCTAGCTTTAGTCATTGTTTAAACTACTTTCCACTATTATCAGTTCCAAAGGGTAATTAAAAAGCTATTTTATATATCTTATTTTAATTACACTCAGAATATAATGCACAGAAAGTTATGATAAACAATTTTAGAAAATAAGACCCATGTTTTAAATAAAAACTGCATGTATACCTTTGTTCTAAACTACATGAAACATTATATTTCTGTTTTTTAGGAAGTCCTAATTCCATGAGCAGTTCTAGATCTCAAAGTCCAGCAAATTCAGCTGGTAGTAGATCACCAATAAAGTATGAATCCAAAAAGTAAGTCATTAAAATTATTGTAACTTTTAACAAGAAACAATATTAGATTTTAGAAATTTGTTATTTATATATATATATGTATAACAAATATATTATAGTATACATTATATATAGTAGTATAGTATAGATGAAATAAATATAAACACTAATAAATACAAAATGTCAAAAAGATAATTTTTACATACAAAAAGATATATTTTTTATTTTTTTTAATGCACATTAAAATTATTACAGTTTTGATGAATGATACCTATGTAATGATTGTTTAAAACAAAATTCTATTTGTGTTTTTATTTTAATTATAGTTCATCGCCAACACCACACATGTCACCATCCGTTATAAAAAATGGTTCTCGATCTGAATCGCCATTAGAATCAATTAAGAATATTGAAGAATCGCGAAAATCTCGGTCTCGTTCAAGAAGTGGTTCACGTAAATCTGCTACCAGTTCTCGTAATGGAAGTGTACATTCGAGAGCTAATTCTTGCTCTCCATCAAGATCAAGATCCCGCTCACGATCTGCTTCAGGTTCACGTCAATCAGGATCTCGATCTCGATCTAATTCACCAAAAGAGAAGTCTCCTTCTAGATCAAGATCCCAATCACGCTCTGCATCTGGGTCACGTCAGTCTTCTAGATCTCGATCTCGATCTGGATCAGGTTCCCGCAAAGGATCACGATCGCGATCTCGATCTGGATCAAGTTCTCGTAAGGGATCGCGATCAAGATCACGATCTGCATCAGGTTCCCGTAAAGGATCGCGATCAAGATCACGCTCTAAATCTGGTTCCCGTAAAGTATCTCAATCGCGATCCAGATCACGATCTGGATCAGGTTCCCGTAAAGGTTCGCAATCAAGATCACGATCTGCATCAGGTTCCCGTAAAGGATCGCGATCAAGATCTCGTTCTAAATCTGGTTCGCGTAAAGGATCGCGATCAAGATCACGCTCTAAATCTGGTTCGCGTAAAGGATCGCGATCAAGATCACGCTCTAAATCTGGTTCGCGTAAAGGATCGCGATCAAGATCACGCTCTAAATCTGGTTCGCGTAAAGGATCGCGATCAAGATCACGCTCTAAATCTGGTTCGCGGTCCCGTTCCCGTTCTGTCTCAGGTTCACATCACTCTTCTCGGCCTAGATCTAGATCTCATTCCCCAAAAGAGAAGTCTCACTCAAGATCGAGATCCCGTTCACGCTCTGCCTCAGGTTCTCGACACTCATTTCGATCTAAATCAGGATCGCCCAAGGCATCGCGATCACGGTCCAGATCAGGTTCACCTCAAGGATCACGGTCCAGATCACGTTCTGCTTCTAATCACTCAAGGTCAGGTTCTGTAAGATCTCGATCAGGAAGCAGAGATTCTGTTATTGCGAAAAAAAGAAACAGAGTACTGTCGGATTCAGAGGATGAGGACAATAACATCAAAGCAAAAAAACCAAAACGTGATTTGTCAGATTCTGAAAATGAAGATGAGGCGTCAAACAAGAAAGAAGTAGTCGAAGAAGCTGAAGAGACAGAAGATAAGCCAATTGTAGAAACAAAATCTCAGCCAACAATTGATGAAGATGATGATTCTGATGATGGAGTGCGACCTAGTGATAATTAGTAAGTACTTTTTCTATAAATAAATAAATAAATAAATTATTAATGATTATAAGCTTGAGTCATTGTCTAATCTCCTCATTCTTTTAAATTTTAACAGCGATGATGGATTATCAGATTTTGATAAAATGTTGGCTCGTAAAAAAGAACAAACAAGACGCCGTAAGAAAAAAGATATTGATATCATTAATGATAACGATGATATAATCGCGCAATTATTGGTTGATATGAGAATTGCAGCAGAGGAAGATAGGAAATTAAATTTAGAGGCAAAACCAGCAGTTAACAAAGTTGCCATGTTAACCAAAGTTCTATCTCAACTAAAGAAGCATGATTTGCAAATGGCATTTTTAGAACACAATGTATTGTCGGTGCTTACGGATTGGTTAGCGCCTATGCCAGATCGGTCTCTTCCATCTTTGAGAATTAGAGAAAACATATTGAAATTGTTGTCAGAGGTAAGCATAAAATAGTAAATATAAATATGAATTTAACATCTGTTAATAATTACAATAATTACATCTCATCAGAACCATGCAACGACTTATAAAAATTGACAAATTATCATGTGACAATAGTTACACTTTTATCTGAACAATCAAATTCGAGATTTTGATAATGACCACAAAAAGTTCAAAACGTCAATCTCATAATATATTGGTGTAAAGAATTTAATAACGCCAATATCAGACATATTTTATGACACTGAACTATATCATTACAAGTGTCAAAGAACAGCAGAATGGAGCGCTGTTAGCGTGCAAAATAGGTTGCAACTAAATATATAAACAATAATAATAATAACGTATATAAGTTGTTAGATGTTAGATAGCGTTTCGTTTCTTGGTTACACTAAAACTCATCAGTAAGGCTAGTGTAACCAATGCCTTATACGCTGTGATTGTTTCAAGAAGATGTGGTGTACATATGCTATGTTTATCTCATTTCATTAGTGGGATAAATGAAAACATAATCAATACCCTCTATTTTGAAATTTTGATATCATCATCTCAAAATAGAGGGTGTTATTGATTATTGATAACTTGCAATGTTTGAATGTTAAATTACCTAATTCCATTTTAAATGTAAGTAAATGATATCATAACTATGAGTTGACTTTTCAAATTAATATTTATTTTACAGTTTCCACAACCTGAACCATTGTCTTTAAAACAGTCCGGTATAGGTAAGGCTGTTATGTACCTATACAAACACCCGAAAGAAACAAAAGCAAATCGAGAACGTGCTGGAAAATTAATAAACGAATGGGTACGACCTATCTTCAACCTTTCAACAGACTTCAAAGCCATGTCTAAAGAAGAAAGGTTACAAAGGGATTTGGAACAAAATCCAAAACGAAGAAAAATAGAAGCCACAAACACAAATAATAGTAGTAGCAGTAACAGTATGACTTCTCAAAAGACCCAAGACTTACTAAAACCAAAAGATAATGCCAAACCATTAAGACCCGGAGACAAAGGGTGGGTCAGTCGAGCCAGGGTTCCACAACCATCAAATAAAGACTATATTATTCGCCCAAATTGGAAATCAGATGTTGATATTAGTAGAGTTAGTACCTTAAATAATAAAATTACAAAAATATAATAAAACAAAATATCAATTGAATTAATGATTATTTTTTCTCTTTTCTAGAGTACTAAAAAAACGATGAACAGATTTGAGAAACATATGAAGAATTATGTTGATAGTAAAAGACAAAAGGCTGCAAAACGGGCAGTTGGAATATCAATAGAGGGCAGAAAAATGGCTTTATAATTTTCTAATCTCCTTCAAACAGGTTACAAAATGCCTGAAGTTGACCGCGTGTATAACGCTGTTATTCCTTCTGTGATTAACTTAGAAAATCTGACAATTTTGTAGATGTCTAGACGCGTGTTCATAAATTATGTTACAGTATTGATTTAATATTGATTTTATGAAAGAAAAAATAAAACAAAAGGAAACGAAAAAGTGTTCGCGTTTTCTTTTTATATGTATTTTTTGAAAATGTGTGTAAATGAAAGTTTATGTCTTAAATATAAGAATCGTTCAGAACAGATGGTATATTTTTCTTTGATTTTTCTTTCCTTGTTACTTCAACGAAATACAAAAAAGAGAAACGTGATTTTTCAAATCTTGCACAGTGCAATATTTTTTAGAAACGTATCTCTGTGTCCTTATGAGAAAAGTATAACCCAAGCTAAGTTGGAATTCGAAAAGTAAATGATAACATGTTATACAGTTCAATATATAATTTGCATTCAAATAAGCTTAAAGTCTGGATACGATCAATCAACCAACGAAAATATCATGGATTTAGAGAGTTTTTATTAAATTATTTCAATATTACATATTATTACAACACCTAATTATATCTATAACTTTCAATTATAATGGATTGCAGCAGAATATTATAACAATATTAATAATAACATATATAACATATTAGGTGTTTGATTTATAAGGCACTAGCCTTACTGATGAGTTTAAGTGTAACCAAGAAACGAAACGCTATCAAACATCTAACATCTTATATACGTTATTATTAATATTGTTATAATATTCTGCTGCAATCCATTAAAATTGCGCTCACACAGCTCACCATCTGCTGTTTTTTGACACTTGACCAAAAAATATTGGACGTAAATTGATAAAATAATCTTAAGACATGTATATTTAAAGTTATATACAATTTATACTTAAAATGTATAATACTTATGAAGAATGTTATATTTTGTATAATGGAAAACTGAAATAAAATTCAAATCATTTCAAATATATTAGTGCGCTTCAGTCTTTTTATTCTCAACATATAAGAGTAAAATACAATTTTATATCAAATTTGAGACTAGAGTATTTTTTTCACCAAGGTATTTTTAAGGATTATTAGAAAACAGTTGACTTTACGAATAATTAGAATGTCTTTGTAAAGACATAGTTGCATCATAAAATCTTGGATCTCCTATTCTTAAAGATGCTCTTTTATAAAAATAATAGTATAACACTGCAACTGTAACAATAAAAAATATGTACCCATTATCATAAATAATATCATTTATCATTAGAATATTATTTGTATATAAAAATAACAATTTTTGGTTCAAAAAATTAATTACTTTATTTAAGGGTAAATATAACTTACTAGCTTTATGAATGGAAAAAAACGCATGAAAGCCTTTGGTCCAATAATAATCAAGAGGTTGTGACCAATACATTGTTAAATGCCAAGAATGCAGGCCAATGCTTAAAATTATGTAAAGAATGCATAAAACCAAAGTCATGCGAAATTTTGTGTACAGTTGTTGTATTAATCCAGCCTGAATAAAAAAAACTTATTTATACATAGAAAATTATAACTTTAATTTGTAAGTAATAAAAACACTTTAAATATACCTGAAAAATGTAAGTAGAAAAGAAATTCACCAGCAAAATAGTAAGAGAAGCTATTAAGCAGAAATCTTGTATTCTGTAAATATAAAATTGAAAATAAGTCTTATAATGAATGTATATAACATTAAAATAATATTCAAATTATATTAAATAATTTGACTTCAGTTTGCATATAAATTATTTGACATTTCTATACCTACACATATAAAACTAGTAAATCAACAGGGTATAATCTAGCGAAACTTGAAAATGAATTAATTGCTATATCAAATAATAAGAGAATGTATTGTAATAATACTATTACGGAATATTGTCGCTGAGTCAGTATACTCATTGGTTTGGTAATTACAAGAAGTATACGAATAAAAAATTTCTCTGTTAAAAATTAATGAATATTTTTTGTAATCATTTTATATCACTTGACAACATAACCTTAAGTCAAAACAAACAATGACATCAGAAACGCCAGCATCAGTATCGGTTAAGTAACGCGCTAAATTTAAAATTTCGTTACGATTAAACAAGCAGTTTAAGTCAATTTTTAATTACAAAATTTTTGTCCTATTATAGAAATTCATAAATAATTATACGCGGTACATGTATAGATTGGAAAAAATGTGTGTAAATTTATTGCAAAATTAAATGTTCTTTAAATTAAAAATGTTAATACCAAGATTCTTTCTCCTTCAATTTCAATGTTGTATACATTAAAAAGTAAATATTTCTGAATGAAATGTCTACACGGAGAAAAACAAATAAAAGTAAAATTTACGAACTTTGTAATAGCTTTTAATTAAAAAATACTAAAAAATGTTTTTATGGTTATCATTGTTATTATTTTCAATATTAAGACTTAATTTTTGGAAAAAAAATAAATAATTGGGTTAATTATTACACAAATATACCGTCCTGTCTGATTTTCTTTGCGAGTACTCTGTTTAACGTTCTTAATTATTTTCCATTTGCTTGAGTTAAATATTTAAATATTTTCAGTACATTCTTAAGATATTTTAACATATTTAATATAAATGTGAAGAATTACCCCACCTTGCAACATGAGGTCGCAAAATATAAATTCATAAAATTCACAGAATTCGCATATCAAATATACGGATAGCAAGGGGGTAGGAATAGTAATTAATCAGATTTAACAAGTATTTTAATTAAAATTTTGTTTGACCTTTTAGTTATATAAAATTAAATTTTTCAAATACTTAAAGGATCCTACTACAGTAATTTACATGAAATGTCAGCTGTCGAAGGTAATAATAAGTTAATTCAATAATAATTTAAATAAATACAAGTGATAAATATATTCGTTTGCTTTCATAAAAAAGAAAGTAATGCGAGACAAAACTACTGTATCCTTTCTCTGGATTTCGATTTCTTTCTTGAACATATAATCCGTCCATATAACTATTCTATTTATATCATTTATATAAATGAGAAACAAAAACAAGCTTGTTGAAATGAGAGTAGGCAGAGTAGCGTGAGTGGTAAGTGCTGCCACCGTTAATACTTAGACGAGACTCAGATCCTTTCAGTTTTTATATTTATACAGCGCTATTGGTGGAGTGAGCGTAGAGGAGAATAAACAATCAAAATCGTACTAGTTCGAACGACGAATTACTCGAAAAGATATTGCGAAGCCCTTCGGTGTGATTCGGAGTTGAGGGGTTAAGGATGAAGTAGAAAATACAGGAATCCTGAGCGCTGTCATCGCCGAAATTTGAGCCGCCCAAATAAACGCTGACGCGCGTCGTACGTGACGTGAGAAATCCGTCAAAGACAAAGCCTTTTGTTTTTTTTTAACGGATTCACAACGTTTGCACGTTAATTAGCAGGAAACCTACCAGCAGTATTGGTGAGAATCCGTTCAACTTACTTCGCCGTGAAATGAGGCCAAATGGTCGCAGCTACATTTAATTTAACGAGATATTTATTTCTATCTCGTTAGGTTAGAAGTTAATTTTCAATATAAATGTTGCAAAATTATATTCCATGCATTTTTTACAGAATTCTATTTGTTTTCATGGTTGTAAAAGAATATGTGTGGTTAATTTTTTGTCCGCACTTTGACTCGTACATATGATTACATGTAAATATTGTAATGTAAATTAGTTGTCAAAGTATGTATGTTAATCCCTTCATAATTTATAAGTACTTGCTGATAAAAAAATAATTTTTGTTGCATTCCCACCGTAAATGTTATCATAATATAATACTTTGAAAAAGCAATTTAGATATATTTCATTATGAAATAAATAATTTTTAATTCACATTTCATGGCCATAATAAAAATCAATATACGATGCAGTGCATTTTCTTAAAAATTATACTTGCTAATTTAAAGCATGGTTAACTAATGCAAAAGTAACTTGTTCCTATAATTTGAGTTACTGTTTGAAAATATGATTATTGTATAATATATAAATGTATGATAAATATTTTTATATTTTATCTTTTTAAACATTTAATTAACAAAATTAAATGTGAAATAAATTTGCTTTATCCTTTTTAATTGATGTATTAATATTCTTATAAAAACTATCTGTAAACAAGTTAGCACAATTTTTATTTCCTGAACTGTAGTTTATATAAGAAAAAGTTTATATTTAAATAGGTTGCATTAAATACAAACATTAAATAGTGCACTTTATTTTATATTACAGACCACATTGTAAACTTTAAATAATTCTTGTTTTTAATTTTTTTATCTGAACATTTCTATTTCAATATTTTTATGTACAAACAATAAACAAAATGTGATTTTCATATAAAATTTGATTTCAATTATTAATAAAATCTATTCTTATTATATCAATATAATATATATAAAATAGAATTAGGAAGTAAATATTACATTTATACATATAAAGTTTATGAAATTTATTCGTTTATTGGTTTATCTATATAAATAAAATTATTCTTAAATAATTATAAATTGAAATATTTCATTAAAAAATACAATAATACAGTGTAATATATATTTGTACAACAAACATCAAAATATACATTAATATAAAACAGTTTAGTAACTATAACAATGATAAGCACAGTTTTATTGATAGTGTTTTTTTACATTAATATAATTAATTAATTAATATAATTAAACATTAATATAATTAGTTAGAAAAATTGATGTTTTTAACTTTAAAATGTAAACAATTGCAAATACAACATAAAAGTTACAGTTTTATAAACATAATATCATGTAGAAAGAAAACTAATATTTTTCTATTTAAAATCTTAAATTTAATATTTATTTATTAATATAAATTATGCAAATATTTGTATAGCTATGTTATTTCTTTTTTACATTATGTCTAATTTAATACTACTAAAATTACAGAAAATAATGTGTACAGAAACAAGTTTAAACGATAAGTTACTGAATAATTTTTGGTAATAAGGTCTATTCAGTATTTTTATTTTACTTGATTTTTGTAAATTATTAATTTTTTTTTACTTTTTATGATTTTTTAACGCCTAAACACAATAATAATCATTTTAACATTTTTATGAAAAGCAACTTATATTATTTATTCCTGATGAAAATTGACATAGCTCTTGCAAATTTTTATGTTACTTTCATGAAGATGAAAAAATGTTCAAAAGAAATTAATTTTATCAATTGAATTTCTTTATTAGCAGAACATAGACATTTTTAATTTATTTCATTATATGTATAAATGAAACAAATTTTGAAAGAATTAAAAAAATATAAAATATGTTATTATACCGTTTAAATATAATTATCAACAATAAAGTTTTAACAATAAAATGATGTTATATATTTAACATTGAAATGTTAAATAAATAATAATATTAAATTTAATTAAAAACTGTGCTAATGAAATATAATCGCCAATATTTGATAATAAATTTCACCATTTAGATTTAGTATAAAATATTTAACCAGAGATAATATAATAAAAAATGTGCTTATATAGAACTTGAATTAAGTTGCTTTATCAGATTCAAGCTTTAACGCTACTTCGTAAGTAGGCAGGTCTTCATCATTAATCCAGTTCTTTTCTAGCTCGGATTCTGTGGAAGCCTGGCTGACCATCTTTTTGGCCTTTGTACTAGTTTCCATTTTCTCATTTTGTATTGTTAGAAAACTTGGATTTAAATTTAAGCTTTCGTAGGCAGGTGGCGGTCCTCGCGTGCTTGGGCGCGATCTAGTTTCGCCAGTATCAACAGTTGCTAAACCGCACTGCTGAAAATTAAATGTCATTAATTGTGAAATTTTTTGTCTCTACAATTTTATTTATATTAACTTGCGCATATAATTAATTTGTTTTTTAACATAAAATTTGCAAAATATTCTAAAGTATTATTTTATTCCTGTTATATTTATTTAACATAATGTTTAAATAATTAATTAAATAAATCTCATAATAAAAATATTTTTTCTTATGAAGACATGTGATCATTCAGTCAGGGTGTCGTATACAATACAGAATAAAGGTAGACTATTGACAACTCGTGCGATGATAAGCTTTGATTCTTGATATTATATTCATAATTGTTTGATTTATACTACTCATTGTGTAATATAGTATTTCATTGTATTCGAATTACGTTTAACGACACATAATATGTTTGTTTTTTGACTAATATAATGGACTTTAAAAATAATTTGTCGTAATTAATTATAACAAATAATTATTTTAGAAAAAAAAATTAAATAACATTACGTTCATTGCAATTACTTTACAAATAAAAATAATTGAGTTTTAAACAAACACAATTAATGCATAATTTACATAACTTTATGTTGACTTTGAATATGTATCAATTTTCTTAAAGGCAGTGAAATTATATCTAGCAAAATTGTATTCACTTAAAAATTAATGTATAAATTAATAAATAAAGTGAAAAACTATAAATCGTAACAAGGTTATTCACTATCCATAACTGGAAATATATATTTGTTGGAAAAATTGTTATGGTTCAAAAGTTTTCCAACTGGTAATGCAATCATTTTTACTATTTCTTATTTTAACTTTTATAAGTACAGTGCTCTGCTTTTGTGAAATAAATTGATCTACAGTGTACATTTGTAGAAAGTAAAAATGAAATACTATTTATGATTTTAAAATATAACATACACATGTTAACGAGTGAATATATAAAACATAATTAAAAAAAAAACAGAGTTAATTAACATACAACCATTAAAGTTAAGTTCAATAAAAGAAATAAATTTGATTATAGCGTGAAAAAATTTAATGCTTGATTAAATTGTGATATAAAAAATAAAATAATTAAAGCTTGTATATTTGATATAAATATTTACCACTCTAGCTGAAGGAATCATAAATACTCCTAAATTGTTAATGTCAGTATTCTGTGGCCAATTATTATTTACATATTCTTGTGGTCGATGCTTTTGATTATTTTTATGACAACAATAACAAAGTAATATCAGAACTACTATCACACTGCTTAGCATTGCTCTAAAAACATCAACAAATTTACTCAGAGGTATTGTTTCTTTAAATAATTGATCAATTGATAATTAAATCAATCATTAATTTAACTATCAATTATTTTTAATTTATATAAACACGTTGAGCCAACTCTTATTGTAAAAGAAAGTATTTAAAAATAATATAAACAAATGGAATTTTATTAACTCTACTCAAAGTGTGTTAAAAAGTCGTTAAGGTTTTATCTTTTACATTAAATGTACATAAATATGATGATCATATAATTGTTTATACAAACAAATGCACGGACGTAAATTTGAATGCATTGTTTTAATAATTAATTCAAAGCAAACAAATGCTATTGAATTGCAATTGTTTTCATTGCATAATCGCTTATATGTATATTAATTATAATGACTTTACAATTTAACTTAACGTATATACTTATTATTATACAGTTTCTTCATTCCTGTCACATAATCTTTCACGATTATTGTATCATTAAAGTGATATTTGCAAGAATTTGTTGGACAAAACAAACATATACATTATAAAATTAACAACTAAATTCCTTAAAATTGTAAGTAACACTGATAGTTTGGCCACGCATGATTAATTATACCAATAGTTTATGACTCGAGGTTTGAATAAACGTATAATGAGAGAAAAAAAATAAATAAGTACTTATTTAAAATTATTAAGTCAAGTGTACTTACGCTCCCAACCAAATATTAACGTTGCCATGACTTTTTCCTGAATCATGTTGCCTTGAGGCATTATTATGGCGTTTTCCATGGCTAATGGCAACTACGACTGCTGTTTTACTAACTTTGAAATTCGATCTTCTAAAGATTTAAATAAAATCAATTAAATAAATACGAATTTTTCATACTCCAACTTCTCATTAGTTGATTGCTATTGCAAAATAATCATAATATTATATAATACTTAATGTGATATAAGAGCTGGAAAGCCATCATATTCCGGGTAATCAGTTATTAACTCGAACGTTTGATTCATCTGTGAACAATAATTTGCTTGTAAGAAGAGAAATATTAAATTATTAATAAAAGAATCAGTTGTTAAATGTGTTTTAATTCTTCTTTGTTTCAGATTTTTTCATCATACAATCATTTTGAATGAGGCGATTCTTAGAGCTGTCAAGATTGACAGGTCAGTTACCATGAATTGCTTTTTCTTTAAGTTAAGGTAGATATTATTTTAAGTATATTATTTATATTATTGTGTTATGTCCAACAGGTTTATAAGTTTTGAACATAATGTTTTCCTTTAAGTAACACTAAATACTGTATCCCACCCTTTCCTCACTTGTATATGTATTTTTTTTCTGCATAAGCATTAATAAGTGCGCACGTTGATGTCGTGAAATTGTTGCAAAAGTTAATAAGCTTTTTGTTTCAGTTTTTAAAGTTAATATCATTGGCAATAGGAATAGTTTGCAAATGCTAAATCAATATTAAAAGGTTCTGAATATAAATGAATAATTGAATAAATGAATAACTAGTTATTCATCAGATCGTTAAATACTTTCAAACATTTTACTTCTAATGGACAAATTATTTCACAGAAAGTTTGCAAATGTTAATTAATAATATACTCACAACAATATTTTTTAATTAAATTATTTAAGACGTATAATTATTACTTTTTTAACAATAAAAATATAATACGTTATATATGAATAATTTTATATTTTGATTTATATATATAGATATAAATATATTTTACTCAAACTTTACTGAGATTAATAAAAATGATTATAAAGGTGAAAATAATTGTAATTTAAAATAATAACATGAATTTGTATATTTATATGAAACTTATATGTTTGTAACATAAAACTGAGAAATTGATTATAATAGATAAAATTTTCTGCGTCTTATGTTAATGTTATTAAAACTGCAGAACAATTGATTAAGCAAACTTACATAAGTTAAAAAGTTTAGCGTTAAATTTATTCAATTCTTTTGCATAGAAATGATGACAATAATTTAAATGAATATTAAAATGTGAATTCAACAAATTTTATCATGTTAACAGAACACATTGATACAAACATAATTAACAGTTTATTTAAATTTTTATGTAAGTCGTTCACATCGACCAGTCTTTATAACTAACAAATTAATTAATATTAATTGGCACGGTTATCATTATTTATAGTCTATTTCAAATTATTTAAGTAATTAGCATTTTGAAAATATTAGAATTTAATATCCAATATAATGGCATCAAGATTAGTTGCTATCTGTATGACATTTTAAAAAAATCCTACGAATAGATAAATATATTTGAATTCATGTTTCTTTTTACTCTACATAATATTCCTTTGCAAATATATATAGAGTATATTTTCCAAACTTTCACCTCAATTACAGGTAAATGCATTGACCTGAATCTGTCAGACCTATGATTAGTAGGAATGTAGTAAAAAATAGATTAGTATTCTAGAACTAAGATGAATCTCTTAGAAACTACAGTTTATAAACATGTAAAGTTCCAAACTTTTTGCAAACGTTACAAAAACATATATTTCGGCGTTATGTTGAGAGAAATAATGTTGAGAAATTGTAATCTTTCTTTGTAATTTCAGGGCACAATGGACAATGTTACAAGAAGTGCAATAAAAAGTTATATAATGTATTCATAAATTTGTAAAAATAAAATGAAAAATCATATTTACACGTTTTATGAATATATTACACAATTTTTTAATTGACTTTTTGCAGCATCGTTAGTCTATATAGTATAAATGAGTAATTATTTATATTTAAATAAATTACAATTTAAATAAACCTTTTATATAGTCTAGACAAATATTATCATAATATTTGTGTATAAATTTCTTAATAAGAAGTCGTACTATGGATTTACTTGAACAGTTGCCATAATCCCAACAAAACAACGAAGCCTTATAATCTAAATTAGGTTTATTAACATAGGCGCCGAGTATCTGAAATGTGTACAGTCATTTCAAATTTATTAGACGTATTTAAAATGTTTAAAAATTCTTTCAATTTTTATTGTTGTTAAAGTCAATCATTTTTGGATTGAGAGACTGCTTTATGTTTAATTAACTTTCTATCGGTATATTTTTGTGATTATAGAGCTTTAAAAGTCAGATCCATAATTAACAATTATATAAAATATAATTAGTGACGATAATAATCTCTGAAATTCTGATAACATTCTTTTTTCTTCGAATAGCAATAAATCCGTAGTTACGCAATCCTCGCAAAATTGGAATCGGTTATTGTACGCTATTAAAGTCTTTTTCAGCGTCACGACTAACGCGAAAACCTTAGCTCAATACTAATAACAGTGTTTGGGAGTGTTTTCCTCCAACACAAGCTGTCGATTGTGCAAAGTTGTTTTTATTTTCAAATTGGTTTAATGTCGTTAAAGCAAATACAAATCTTCAAGAAAATGAGACGGATAAAAATATTCATTGTTATCCCAGGTGTTAGAGTCTGGAAGCACAAATTGGTACACGTGTATGCTTAAAGAAATTTGTTAATAGTTGTTATTATAATTCATAATAACTCGGGGATATGTGTTTGTGTCATTTCGTATAATATAATGTAGTAAAATTTTCAAATTACGATTTATGAAATATTAAAAAGAAAATTATCCTTATCAAGGAATGGAACTCCTTACCTTACAATTAACAGTTGTATGCTTTACTACCACTCGAGTAGTAAGACTTATAAGTCTTATAAATAAGTCTTATATTTCTTACTGACAGCATAGAGTGGTGGTAAAAGGTACGACTAACGACTGTGACGTATAGAGCACTATTCCTCAGTCAAATTTTTTATGTTTGGTATTTTTTAAAAAAATTACATCACATCATAAGGAATTCTTTGATTACACACATATCCCTGAGTTATTATAAAATATAATTGCAATTACTAATCAATTTCTCCCAGTGCACAAGACAATACCATTCTTATGCAACAGCATTTTTTAATACAATGACAATATTAAGTCACAGTTTCTGAAAGCCTCACAAACATATTTATTGACTGATTAAAGTGTTAGCGTTGGGTACCCTTTTTGCAGGGGCATCGTTAGTCTTGAATTTCCATGTACCTCACAGATTTGCGCATAGAGGAAAATAACGTCCCATTAATGGATTGCAAATACAAAAATCAACATAGAATATTGACTGTTTCATCATGCGGATATTTCGTGTGTAAGTTTACACATTTTAAGCAGTGAACAATTTAGCTGTGTTTTGTTGTTAACGACATCTACTGAGATGCTTCTTAACTCACTTGATTGCATTGCTATCCTAGTAAAGTGACACGGTTACAATGACCCGCGGTCGCTTAAAATGTCAAATTGATTACATCAACAATTCAGGTCTTGGTATACTTTTAAATGTAGGATTCACTTAGATATGTTATCAAATTAATAGAATGTCACCTCCTATATTAATTGTAATCCAAATTAACGGAATCTCATAAATATGAAATTTACGGTCAATTTGGAATTACTCATTTTTCGATTGAGTCCAAAATATAGGTAAATATACTAACTATGTGATTTTAGTAATAGGATCTAGTCTTACTGTCTTTTCCAAAGTATGAAAGAAGAATGTAATATAACTTCTTAACACACTATATTATTAAACGAAATTCTTGTAATGCAATGATATTTAACTATCGCTCTTTTTCTTCAAAAAGATCCATACAACCCATTTATTGATGGATATAAACTATATTTTATGAAGCAATAATACATAAACTAATCGAAAGTATCAAACAACGTCCTCGTCCTATCGGCATCTCATTAGGAAAAGAGCAAAAATACAAAGAAGCCAGACAGATCCTTGAAGACCTCGAAGACGTTAAAAATTTGCCACTTCCTCGCTAGACCAGCAGTCCGACACAAATCCCACTCACAGCACCGAGCCGTAGCACGACCTCACCTTAAGCTTTTAATGCGGTTACATCAACTGCGCGTACCGTACGTGCGGGCGCAATGTGTTGCGCTGCGATACAATAGTAAAATGCAAATTGTCGGGGTGGTTTGGTCTGGTTGCGTCGGGGCGTTTGGCCTTATCCGCGGGTTACGACCAGGCAGGCCGTTAAATCCCCTCGTTGGATCTAATTTCTAGCTCGTTGTATTTGGAACACTGGTTAATCCCCGTTTGGTCCCATAATCCCGCAAGGCTGATCTACGATCACTTGGCTGGCATCGGCTAACGCCGAGTCGGACCGTCGAACCCCAGGACTGACCGCGATAGGCGGCTCATTAGGAACTATGTTCGTCGTGTGTTGCTTGGCTACTTGGATCGTGCCATTGCTATACAAATAGCGAAACCAACCGACGTAGCAGCAACCCCTACCACCTGGGTTGGACTTACGTCATCGTACCAGCAGGCCTCCCTTCGAGCCGCCGCGTCCTCTGCTTACTACTCGCACTCTCACTTTCAGTCTTCCGCCAAGATTACCGCCGTCGCGCGACCCATTCATGTCCCGGCAGATCCGTCGGATCCGCCACTTCGCCGATCGGCCGCGGATCAAGATCGCAACCGGTCCGGAGGGCTTGTCAACCACCTGCGCCCCCCCTAGGATCGCGCGTGCCGCTGACCCACGCCCGCGCGTGACGTCTATAATTAACAACTAGGTTAACTATAGAACCCAGGCTAACACAGTCTCGCGTTAGTTTATCGTAAAAATAGACGGATCCGTGCCATTAAGTACTTTTAATGGAGGCTAAGTTGAAAGGTTTCGCGCGTTTACCTTGTTTCGTTGTTCCGAATAAGAGATGCAATTCATTTGACGGCGAGGGAATTTTTGCTTGCCGCCATGACAAGGCCGGCGATGCTGAAGTAAATAAACAAATTTTCCCTCCGTAACGCGTCCCTTTGTTTTTGTTTTTTTTTTTTGTCCGTGAGGTGAGTGTGTATGGGTGTGTACGGTTTTTGACGACGAATTTGTTTGTTTGTTCACTTATGTGATACGTATTGTCCTCGTGGCGATATCGACGATTGAAAGTTAAATAAATTGGATTGCTTTGTGTTTAAACAGGTTCGCGAGAATGGTGGGTAGCGTGCCCAGCGGGTGGATGAGGCGAGTCCTCCTGTTTCTTGTCCTGATTACCGGTGTCTTTCTGATAGCCATGTTCGCGCATGCTCCGTCTCTTGGGACCCTTCAAACGTTCACCACCAGAAGGTAATTTTTCATTTTACAGTAATTATTCCTTTAAGAATGGTTTAATAGTTTCGTTTAATTTCAGTTTGAATTACAATTATAAAGATTTAATTATATGGTTTTTCTTGATATATGGTAATGAAACTTATTAATGATGGCGAGGGTGTAAAATGTTATTATGGATGTATTAATTATCAGGAGATATATATAAGTAGAAAGTTAAATGTATGTAAGTCATGAATTTACTAAGGCTGAAATTAACTTATGACAACAATTTAATATTCTTGCGAGGCATTTTTTATTATATATATATATATAAAAGATACGGTTGTATGATCAAAATATACAATAAGATATGCTCAATGGATTTTTGAATGAATGTAATATATTTTTATGATGTTATTGTGATATGTGACTGAAGTATTGACCTATTGCATTAATATTAAAAAAAAAAAAAGAAGAATGATATATAAAGAAGCTAAAATGATTCCTTGTTGACAGTGAAGATTTTAACAAAATTTCCATTCAAAAAAGATAATAAGTGCAAATATAAAATAACTTATAATTAAAAGTACCTAAAATTTTATTTCTGCAAATATCATAAATTATTTGTTCATACGGAGTAAAACAAATTTTTATGTTCTGAATCATAAAAAGGAAAATAAAAAGAAGATGTAGAATACGAATACGATTATAGTTACAAAACCTAAGAACCTAAATTAATTATTTAAATTTGCAATTAATATTTAATGCAGCGAACTTGAATATGTGCACTAATTTCTGTAAATAAAACCGTTCGATAACCAATTATTCATTCATTACATTTTACTTGCGTATCTAATACTTATTTATATTTCTGTTATATATACTAATTAAAAATGTTAAAATTATCTGAATTTTAATTAAAAAAAAAATTGATAACCCAAGACTGTTAAAAATGTCCTCATGCAGTCAGAATTAATAATAATTGTAAATACAAACCATTTGAATATTTTATTATGAACACAAATTTATTGCAATTTCAAAAATTTTGTAATATTGGCAAATATGAAACACGCATTTTAGGATAAAAATTGAAATAAAATTTGTTTGTTCGTTCGAAAATAATAATTTTCAAGTGTGTCTTTTCAGTACTTTGTAGGAAAGAATTAAGCATATTAAGAATTAATGGATTAAGAAAATTGATTGTAATGACAAAATTGTTCTTCGGGTGAAGGCTCGGTTGTTCAAAATTGCCATTCAGTTTGATTGAATAATTGAAGCGCGAAAGCGCTGCCATAATTAAAAGCACAATTGACGTTGCCGTCGCCGAAACATCCGACTTTATATTGAGTTATCTTATTTGTTTTTTCTCGTTTCTCGTCATATGGGTTTAGAGAGCCCGGCTTCAACAAAAGCATTTTCAGTCTGACGGAGATCCATCAGCATGTGGTTTCTTTCGTGGTCGCAAATGAAAGCAGCAAATTGCCCGATGCGCAGCTGAACAAATTTCTACCACGTAATTCTAGGTAAATCCGATGATTCTTTAACTCAGAATCAATTGGCTGCTTTACTTAACTTTATCACCCGGTGTCGCAAAAGCGAATACCAGTGTTCACAGGGTTTTAATCATCTTTTAGTTTTCAATGTCAACATTTTATATCACATTTTTACAATAACATTCTTTACATTATATCACGTTATATAAATTTGAATATTATTTGCATGGACACTTATTGTTCAATTGTTTCTTTGTGTTAATTTAGCTGAACTAAGCCAAGAATTGGGACTTGGTTGACACTTATTATTATATATCAGTGGAGTACTAAATTTGTTGTAATTCACGAACATACAATTTGCAATGTTTAAAACTTAAAATTCAAATGAATGTTTGCAAGAAAATACATTTTAATGAGAATGCTCGAGTGAATAATGGAAATATTTGTTGATAAATGTTGCATTACAACATTGTAATATTTAAAGTTGAAACTTATTTATGTAAAAAATAAAAACAGTTATTTTCTTATTCAATTTGAATTTTTGGATTCAATTAATAAAACTGGAATTTCTTGAAATTATATTAGGAGATAATTAATGTTTCAATGATAATACTGTTGTTTTGCAATTAAATTAAATTCTCTTCTGTAATTTATTACATTTGAAGTATAAATTAATAATTAGAATAATTTCATATTACAACAAAATATTTTAAACAGTACTTATGATTAATAAGAATTTTAGTCACTTTTATCATTTTATTTCTCTTAGCGTATAATCTAGCACAACACCACACACACACTGCCATTACTTTACACTTTGTATTCTTTTGTTTAGAATTTTTAGTACTTCATTATTACACATAGAGTTTGTAATTACTTTTCTTAATTATTCACCTTCACAATTTTGTATGTGAGTGTTTCTTTAGCAATAATATAGCTGTCAATAAATTTGTTTTACGTCTAAATTCTTCACTATGCAATTAACAATTTTATAGACTTTTTATATTTTATATTTCTAAATTTAATGATTATCTTAAATCTATATATTTCGTAGAAAATTTTAATTCTACTTCTTAAATAAGTCATCTAATGATTTATCGTATTTTTCAATCAAATTATTCAAAATCCTACAATGATGCCACACTTTTTATCTCAATTTTTTTTCACTTTTGCAAATACATTGTTTGCAAAAAGTACATCTTTACTACTTTTTTCCAACTATTATTATTTATAAAGAATTATATCTCTTCCAATTAATATATTCGAGTTTGCGTTAAGGAAAAAGAATGAATAAAAGGTAATACAATTCTTTCCAAATAAACAAATGTTTGCCATGGAATTAAGAAAGTAAAAGTAAACCGAGTACAATCTCCTGTTTAATATCTCATACGTAAACAAGCGAACCTATTTCCCTTTGACCTAAATTGCATTTGACATTTATGACTAATAACTTTGTCTTACTCTGACATTGATATAATTTTACTCAATCATTGTAAACGAAACAAAGCCACAAACAAATATAACATTTAAAACAAAATGTCTAACAAATAATCATTTGTCGCACACACTGATAAAATAGTACTACTATTTAAACTTTTAATAAGGAATATTACTATTACTAACATCAATTTAGGGGTATCTGCGAAATGATAAAAATTGTACCAATAAAAATATTACAAACAATGATCATAATATCATTTTTTAGTATTTTTTAACTGAAAATTACTGAGCTATTTTTCAATTTTACCATTATTAATAGTAAAGATATTTACTTTTCCAATACGTCCTCAATTTGGTATCAAGATGAGTAATTTACAATATTGTTTTTGTTCCCAGTGAACAATCAATGTGATATAATTTAACCAAGTCCCGAATCTTCGTTTTTTAATATCTGTAATTACAATGGACAAGTTTAATACATATCAATTGGATCTTGGTCCACAAAACTTTACAACCCTAGCTCTGTATTTTCTATTGCGATGACCAGGACAGTAACAGTTTTGCGACTAATTGTATCTGAGTTAAAGTATGATTCTAAAAATTCCGGTCATCCGGCGCAAATAATCGTCGACTTTGTCCTTGATGGCTTTGGCGTTGGAGAAAGCTTTCCATAATTACTTTCCCCCCCACCTCTCTTGAAAGCAACTTTCCTTGCACCATGCTAATTGATAGATTACTCATGTCATCAAAGGCGCGATGAAAACCATAGATGAGCTAATACTTAGTCATGATTATTGCAGAATGTGTCGTAGATTATTGAATCATGATGAATAATAATGCATCGTTTAATTGGTAAACCGATGGATACGATACAACAAGGTACCAGAACCCTAGTAGAATTTAGCTCTACCTTTTTAACGTGCACTGTGCTACTTGGTTTTTTGAGTGATCTAGTGTGCAAATACAATGTTTCAATTTGTTCCTAATAGAATTTATTAATGAATAGAAACGGTCTTTATGAAAGCATTGATAGCCTAATGAGTGAAAATAGAGTTTGTGTACGTTTTAAATAACCATCTCTGTGTCCATTAGTTTGCTCTTGGTTGAAGCGACACGTCTAACGACGTAACGACTTTTCATTGGAAATTTAAATTTCTATTTCTAACAATACACTGAGAAAAGTATGATGGATAATATTAATGTTTTTAACTTTGTTTCAGAAAGTGTTCGTTTTTCATTAGAAATGATTGCCTTTTAAAAAGAAAAATTGCTATTTTATTGTATAAACCCAAGTGGAAAGTGTAATACGGCCTAATGATTGCAGTGTATTTGCTCCATTATTGCTTGTACTGACACTGGTACAGATTCGTTTGTCTTCCAATAACAGTACTGGAATAATAACATTGGTTGAAGTATGACCCAGTTGTTAGCCAGTACACATTTAGTATTGACTGACAATTAGTCATGTATTGATTTAAAGTCAGAATACGATAAAGTCGGTGGTTGCCCAGTACTTTGGCATCTAATATAAGTATAATTAACGTTGAAATCTAATACTGGCATGGTACTGGCAAGACTCCTTTGGTAAACCATAGAATCTGTTGTCATTCGCCTATTAGAAAACGTGTTAATACTGTCTATTACACGCTGGTAGCCAGTACTGGCCCAAGCTTGGGTTGTTTTTCAGCATTAACAATTTCCACATGGGAGAACAACATTCAAAACTGGTTCCTTTACCTTAAAAAATAGTAATATTTATTCAAAGATTGACATGTATCTGAAACAAGGTCAAAAACGGTAATGTTTTTGTCATACTTTGCTCAGCGTGGAATAAGAATGATTTTATTTATTCTACAATGATCAAGAGTTCACTAGAGATGTACATTATTCCTGTTTTGTGTGGCACTTAGGTTATTGTATTCCAAAAAAAAGAAAAAAAAAAGACATTCATTTACATTATTATCTGGTTCTTGAAAACGAAGGTGATTTGACTGTGTTTCCAATTGTTGAGTGTTCTCAGGATTATTCTTCATTCGTTGATAGAACAATAAAATTTCTATTAGGCAATGATTCGTTAAAAGTCAATATTTTTTTTATCAAACATCTTTCGTTAGTACAATTAAGCCACGTGCCTTTTTATTATTTTTCCTTCTTTAAAAGTACACCTTTGATTGCTTAACATTTGAAATAGGTTCGAAAATTCTTGCAGCGCGTTTTATTTAACGTCAAATCAAAGGACTATGTTTTATACTTTTTCGCAGAACTTTTCACAGTCCGTGGTCATGGACTTGTAAACTTGGGCGGTGCGAAAGGATAGCGGTCAGGTCATCGCATATCACTCTGGCAACATGTTTGGCTCACTGCGGAGGTCATTCAAGATTAATATGGCCAAGACCTACGGGCAATGTTGTCCTCGGGTCAG
This sequence comes from Leptoteleia sp. ZL-2020, assembly GCA_022817305.1. NCBI lineage: Eukaryota > Metazoa > Arthropoda > Insecta > Hymenoptera > Scelionidae > Leptoteleia > Leptoteleia sp. ZL-2020. The sequence continues at coordinate 28,866 of JABFPN010000786.1, forward strand.
ACAGTATCATTTTTAATTTGCAGCAAATCGAATTTTCCATCGTTAACACCAGTAATCAGGAAATAAAAAATCTTTTAGAGCAAGCTAAAGAAGTCTTTCTGGGTAAGTGATTTTTATAATACTAAATAATTCCATATAAAAGTACATATATATTATATTTAATATTATATTTAATATTATATTAATGGAGTATATATTATATCCCACATGATAAATAAAGATTTGATAATAAGCAGATAAATGACCCATACATGTAGCTTATATGAAGCACATACAGTAGTCAGTGATAAAGAGTGCTAGTATTATGTTAAATTCTGTCTTTGAAAGAGGTACAAACGTGACATATTTAAATATTAACTATTCTGCATTAACTCATTGCGCCGCGTAGCTTATTCCTTCCACCAACAGTCCTTTCTACGATTATGATACCACGCAGTACCGTAGCGACGTCATGTATTTATTGCCTTACGTGAATACTTTCGAGCATTGAATTACAGAATTGGTTTTTAAAAGAAGACATTAATAAATTAATAAAAATAAGCACATAAAGTATACGAAAATTATAGTTAAAACATTTAATACCTAAATGATTTATTAGTTGTCTCATTAAAAATAATTGTTTGTATCTTATTATGATCAATTTCACTTAAAAAAACACAATTTTCTCAGTACAGAACTTATATTCTTCGAAAACTTATAATTAGAGAAAGAATAATGTATTCGCTTTTAAATTAGACTTGTTAGTAAGTCTGCTTAAGCGTATCGAAAGTTCAAAAGCTCGATTGAATCAAATGTTCGTACAGTTCATGTGATATACAGGGTGTCCAGAAAGTTCAAAAAGAGTAAAATATTTTGAACAAGTATTATTTGATTTAATATAGAATTAATTTATACTATAATTTATTTATAATAAAATTTTATATGACGTAAATCTTACCAGTGCCACCATATTTTTGAGATAAGTTTTTGGAAGCTTATTTTTATCAGTGATTTAAATTAAATACTTGTTCGTAGGTAACATCAAAAGTCTCATCAAAGTACCCAATGCCAAAGGGAGATCTAACATCGAAAGTTGTATGATATATATGAGTGTTGGCAAAGATGCACAAGACGTAAAAATGACTTTGGATACTGACGAATCTTACAAATTGGATATTGTATTGAAAGGAAAATTACTTGAGATAAAAATCTCAGGTAAATCATTCTATGGAGTGCGACACGGTTTGGAAACCCTGAACCAATTGATCTGGTGGGACGAAACTGCTAGAAGACAAGGAGCATTGAAAATTCTATCTCAAGTTTCCATAGAAGACAGACCCAGGTTTTCATACCGAGGGTTGCTTGTTGACACTGGGAGACAATTTTTCCATATTGACGAACTAAAGAAAGTGATAGACGGCATGGCTGCTAACAAACTTAACACCTTCCATTGGCATATATCGGATTCACAGAGTTTTCCTTTTGATTCGGCACAATTTCCAGAAATGGCTCGATGGGGCGCATTTAGTTCAGAAGAAATTTATACTCCTGAGGACATTAGAGATTTTGTAAATTATGCAAGGGTTAGAGGGGTTAGAGTATTAATTGAAATTGATTCCCCAGCTCATGCAGGATCTGGTTGGCAATGGGGTGAGTATCAAAAAGTTAATATATTTTATTAAAATAAAATAGAACACGTAATAATTAATCATTTAACTATCCTGAAATCGATCGTCAGTAAATTGAAAAGATATAATAATTATAATTATAAAAATTATGTATAATATTTTTCACTAAAAAATTATATGTAATAATTATTGTAGAAAGAATATTTTTCAATAAATAAATAAATACCCTCTGTCTGTATGATTCATCCATTCTCTTGTTATTAACTGAAAGTACTTTTTTATTTAACATCAATAACAGCTTTATTCAAATGTAAGATACAACTTGGATGAATCAGCGTTAGATGAATAATTTATGTAACTTCTAACTGCTGTTAAATATCTGATTTCAGACAAATGTAAATTCATGAGACAACTTTTATAATTATCATAGTTATACTTAATTTAAACTTATTATAATTATCACAATATTCTTTTGAAAATGTATAAATGTTGAATTCAGATATTTTATTATTTTTAATTTTGTAAAATCTGAAATTTAAGAAGGCGTAACTCTTATATAGAAAAATATAAATCATACCATTTGTATTAATCGTATATGGATAAATTCTAGTTCGTTTCTAATTAATGATTATTGTTTTATATATAAAAGGTGTTGAACACGGTCTAGGAGAATTGGCCTTATGCATCGATCAGCAACCTTGGTCAACGTACTGCGGAGAGCCTAATTGCGGCCAACTAAATCCAATTAATGAAAATTCGTATAAAATATTAGAGGGTCTATATAGAGAGCTATTAGACTTGACCGAAGTGCGTGATATTGTTCATATTGGGGGCGACGAGGTCAATCTTGAATGCTGGGCTCAATATTCTAATATAACTGCGGCAAAACAGGCACAAAACATGACTGACCTCTCCGCTCTTTGGGCTGAATTCGAAGCTAAATTAGTTGATCGAATAATCAAGGCTAATAACGAAGAAACTCCGAAAGCCGTTGTTCTTTGGAGTTCCCAACTCACGAGGCCAACTTATATCAATATGTACTTCAATCCTAAAATTCATGTAATTCAATCATGGGGTAGCAGCACATGGACGGAAACCCAAGATCTATTGAGTAGCGGGTTCCGTGTGATATTGTCGCATGTTAATGCTTGGTACTTAGACTGCGGATTTGGGAAGTGGAGAGAAACTGGAGAAGCCGCTTGCGGGGAGTACAGGACATGGCAAACTGTTTACAACCATAGACCATGGCGAGATTATTCCTCAGAATTTTTTGGCCTAATACTTGGAGGCGAAGCGGCTATATGGAGCGAGCAAGTAGGACAAGGTTCTCTGGAATCTCGGTTATGGCCTAGAGCATCTGCTTTTGCTGAGAGATTATGGTGAGCAAATACATATTTCTATCGTTTTTTTAAGTAACTAGAAGAAGGGTGTGATTAATAAGTCAACACAATTGATTAAAATGAAATGTGTCATTAATTTTAAGATAATCAAGGGCACATGACACCTGTAATTAAAATGAATTTATTTATAAAAAAATATAGCTTGAATTATTAAGTCAAGTTGATTTCATTAAGTTGATTTCATTAAAACACATTCTCTATTTTTAGGACCGACTTGCCTACTAATGGACACTCAGTAGACGAAACTGTGTACACAAGACTGTCAGGTCACATAGACATATTAAGCAGCAGGGGCATAAAGGCAGAAGCTATGTGGCCACATTGGTGTAATCAGAATCCTGGTAAATGCCTTTGACCAATATAGTGACTTAAACATCGAGATGATGCTGAGGTGATAACTGCTGTAACTACTGATAACGCGTCTGTACTGAATGTACAACTATCACTAGCACCGTACTGTTGGGTGATTTCAAAAGTTTTTGCATCCTCAGCATTTCTCTGAAATACAAATGCGTGCATTATTAAACAAGTTCTCCTTCACACATCAAATTGACTGCGAAAGCAAGTTTTGCCTTATACATTTTGGAACGTTTTAAATGTGCCAACTCAATCACCTACTATTCATTACACATTTTATGACTTTTGCAATCGCCCAACTTTTTAAGATAGTAATATCAAGAGGGTCATAGAAATGGTGTTTTCTTAAATTATGTTCATGTGCATAATTGATTATTTTCTTACTCTGAGAAAATTTTGAACAATAAATGAGTGTTTTTCAAGTACCATACTTTTTGTATAATAATTGTATTATATATTCTATAATATATAATTATATTAATTTTAAATAACTAATTTCTATTTACGATTATCATAAATTATGATTTAATTATAACTGACACGTCTAATTAAAGTTACTAATTTTTAGGTTTGCTAATGTTAATTAAAAAATTAAAATAATAAACTGCCTTTTATATTTATGCATATTTAATGCATGTTTACGAAGATAAAAATACATAAAAAGTAAAACATAAATTAAGAAAACACTAAAGTTAATAAATTAGAAATCATAATGTGTGTGATATCCTATTAAGGAAAATCGATATGATGTGTTAATGTGGAAAATTTTAACAATATAGATTCAATTTGAAATATTTTGAATTTGAATTAAAAGTGGTTCAAATAATTTATTACTTATGCGTCTGTTGTTAGTGAGGATAACATGTGTTGTAAATTATACTTCTTTTTTATATATTTCTTTTTCATATACGCATTTATATCAAATATTTTAAATTCAGTATGCGTTACAAATATGTAACCATGTTTATAATTAATTTAATTACATTTTATTATTAGTGACAAAATTTATTTTATTTACTTTAAAAATAAAAAAAACGTTGAAGTTAACAATATCTTTTTTATGGTAAATAAAATATAACACCCAATTAAATAATAAATATTTTTAATTCGGTTCGGATTATCAATTTAAATCGCAAACTCTTTGTTTTAACTATTTATTTAACTTTCATTGGTTACTCACCAACACATAAATATTGACATATATAGAAATTTAAACTATGACTATTACACATATTGTATGATGTTTTACAATTTTCCACATTAATCATAAGAATAATAAAAAAAATTTATTCACATAACAAATATGTTGGTAGATCCTCGCTTTTTGCTTGGGATATCAACATATTTTGTCTTTAAGGTAAATAAAACATTATACTTAACTCGGAAATAAATATTTTTAAAATCATTTATTTCCTTGTTAAGTAATATACTATTATTTAGTTATTAAAAATCGTTTATAAGATTTGTCACAAAGATATTTTTATTTCTTTTTTACATTTTAAACAATGTTCACAAATTAAGCCTGAGATGTAAATGTTTTTAGAGAACCTTAATAGCAGAATTTTTAGAGACAAGTTTTGCTAATAGGTAGGCACGCCATTTAATGAATTAGAGAAAAGTAATACAAGAATGTGTTTTCACGCTTATGTGCTTAATTACAATTAAGGAGACTGAAACAGCTATGTTGCCATCCGTAACAGATTATATATATATACATATATATATAATGAGTTGATTATTCAAAATCATACTATTTCAACGTTGCCTTCTCAGTCGACATCACCTTTTACAGTTTTATATATATTAAATTTGTGAATAAAGTGTGTACCACGTGTGAGTATAATGTGACTTTTATTTATGGCATCATTTTCTATACATTGTAAAGGTATTGTAATCTACGTAAGTAATACTGTTATAATGTTATACGAGTTTTACAGTAATATTGAAATTATTTATATCACATGATACAAATGTCAAACAAAGAAAAAAAATGTAAGATATATAGAAGTGTTTGATTCAGGATGTGTATGATCAAGAAAGGTACTCCGCATACTTAAGCAAATGATAATTTTTAATTTACACAATTATACGATACAAAATAAAACGAAGATTTTAAATATATAATGCCACATATATAATTAATAAATTTTCATGTTGTATAGAAAATGGTGCATTACCTGTGAATCTCATTTTGTATTCACATGATACACATGTTATTCACGAGCTCAATCAAGAAACAGTGGAAAATGTTGTTGACTGGGTTTATAATTCGATAAACAAATTGTATTTCAATCTGTTATTTATTTATGGTGTTTGGTGAAATTATTGTGCAATTTATTTATTAAATCAGACTCACATTGTTGCATGCGATTGTTTATATGAATACTTTATAAATTGACATATGAAAAAGAAAATGGAATATTATATTCAAATGTCTACTCGCTGTTAGGCATTGCAATGCGAGCTCATAGTAATTAATTTATTAGTTATTATAGATTCAAGCAATATTACATTCAAATTATATAAATTTAAATTAATAATATTATTAAATTTATATAATTAATTTTTAATTGATTTTTTTAATGTACTCATGAAAATTATTGTTTTTAATGATTTTTACAATTTTCTATTGTACATTTATAATTTTTTAATAAGGTAAAATATTTTTTGTTATATTTTATACCAATTCATTTTTGTCTCAATATTAATTACTGGCAAAACACCAATGATCGACGTTCATGTATTCTTCTTAACATAGGTATGATGTGATTTTGTATTACTTACATATTTATTAGTAAGCAATTTGTGTACAACACATAACTGTCCAATCTAAAGATCGGCGATCTAACCAACATTTTGCAGATTTTTATTGCAGATACGCGAAATCGAATTCCGATGATTTTATATAGTACAAGCGAATTAAAATTATTTATTGTTAAAATATTGTAGAAGTCAATGACTTTATTCAAGACGTTATGTAATCATGAATAGTAGGGGTTGTTTGTAGTATAAACTAAATAAGGAGTTTCTTAATTGGAATTTGATCTTCGATATATTATTACAAATTTTATAAACTGCGATCGAATAAAGCACTTAGCTTGATTTTATAAATCACGAATGATTGAATTTAAACAAATGATGTAAATTAAAAGATGTTCTAGAATTGATGTCAAGTTTCGATTCTTCATCCCGATTTACAGTTAAGTGGATTGTAAGTAAAAGAAAATGGAGAGTTAGCATTTGACATGAATTCTATTGAATTATGAGAAATAAAAGTTTGTTAAAAATGAACTAATTTTCAATTAAATTTTAACCGCAGTTGTTGAATTGTCTTTTAATCTGAATTTTACATATGGTAAATATGAGTATTATCATGTTGTACTGTTATGGCTAACTTAAAATGTCATATCAAAATGTTAATTTTTTTTTGGTGCACTTAAGATTTTTCTTTCAGGGATATCAATTTCTCCGATGAACTGTAGCGTTAATTTTGTATATTTTTGCGTGGTAGATTTACAGTAGTATCTACGATTTAGCGGATCTATTTATACCAAGTATTTTTGCGTAATTCAAACGCAAAACAAATGTGAATTTATTTATGTAATTTATGTAATTATGTGGCATTGATGTAAAAATTTCGTGCAGAAAAGCCTTATGTTAAATAAAATTATTTAAATCGATTGGATTTTATTGAATATGTGGGAATGATATTTGAAACATATAAAAATACAAAAAAAAATATCTGTGCATTGCACTTAGAAAATAGTTGATATAAAAATTATTCTATTGTATTTAAAGATGTGGACAAATGATATCTTGTACTTATCATACAGTTATACAAGCTGTTATGATCAAGTATAATAAAAGCAATTGTTTATATTATAATCTCATATATATAATAAATATGATATGTAAACAAACTTTGTCCTCATTTTTTGAAACAATGTAATTATTTTTAACTTAACTTTTGTCTCAATGTCACAAATCTGTTAAACTTGACAAATGAAGGAAGAAGTAAATAACTTAGTCACAACATTTATAAATTTATTGCTTAACAAATATTTTCTTATTATTTGATGTCTTGATTACACAATTTAATGCTCAATGCACAGATATTTTAATATAAAAATTAAGATTGTATTATTATTTTATAAGTTGAGTTTAATTATTATTATATTTTAGAACGAAATTTCACTTTATAATATTAAATAAACAAACACTTAGTATTCATTTTAATAATTAAAAATATTAAATTAAATATTATTTTTCTTAATATAGTTCTGAATTTATTACAAGTATCAGATTTTTAAGTAATTCTTAAATATAATTTCACATTATTTGCCAGATTTCAGTGTTTCTTCTTATATCATTAAATAATAGGATATTAGACAGCGAATTATATACAAAAACGTTATTCTCTTGCATTAGGCATTTCTCTTCAATATCTCAAGTAATACAAAACATTATTTCTAATTTTATGAATAGAATAACAAGTTTATTTACAATTTAGAAGTGAATCCTCTTGATCTTCGCTTTTGCAAATCAATTTTGTATATGATTTGGAGTCTCAAAAATATTATGTATAATAGAATGAAGATATTTGTGCAAATCTACTTTTCAAAAACTGTCTAAAAATGATTAGACGTATGTATATTGTATATAAATTAAAACTTTTTAAACATTAAAGACATTTATGATAAATAAGAAAATGTCATTATTTATCTATCTAATCCTTTGCATCTATTAAAAAGTTCTGTTTATATATATTATTTTAAGTGTATTTAAAAATTTATATAGATGATTGGAATTCACTTTTGCTTGCGTTATACATTTCACGGGTACAAGAGTGTTGTAATACACTCTAAATAATGAAGCGTGAACTATCCCATGACATATTTGCCACAAAAATATTTATCAAACAGGGTGGATGCGGTGTGATGAAAGGGATAGAGCAGTCATTCTTATTTCGTGCATTATTAACCACGTGGCAGCACGTGCTTCCAATGTGCGAATTATTTCCATATTGATTATGACAGAAAGGCATAGAAATCATTTATTAATCACAAACTGTAGAGAGGAACTGACATATGATCTATGATTTTTATATAAGTTAAAATGAAATTGGATTATTTAAGTGATTAAATTTACAACATTAAATAACAAATGTTCATATTTAAATATAATAATGTGTAACTTTTCACCTGAAATTCCGTACCATTGAAGTTCATGATAAAGTGTTAGGAAACTATTTTGAATTATGGATCTGATTATTATCAGTATCAGACTAATGGAACGGAATATAAAAATTATTGTTCTCAATGTATACTATGATATCTCTAGGATATCAGTTGCTATTACAGATACTAACACTTTTATATAATAAACCAAATAATTTGTTCTACATTAATATCAATTCACATAAAAAATTAATCACAAAATAAAATATTATAGTCTTATAAAATGAATTCTAACAAATGACAAATTATTTTCATATATATTTCATATATAAACATATATATTTGTATAAAATGTATTACCAGATAACATTAAAGTTATTAGATAATATTTACAAATTTGCAAAGCACTCGTCATTGGAAGAAAATATGAAAATAATATGAAAATGTAAAATATATATAAAAAAAGAAAATGTAAAGATACAAAATTAAATACTAGATAATTGTTACAAGGTAATTGTAAATGTATTAATGGATTTACGTTTAATATCATCAGTTCTTAAATAAAAACTGATAAGAGCGATAGATGCAAGTGTGCTCAATATTGGCGAATATCAGTGCACTTATAATCCTGTCACTGGTTGCGGTAATAGGTGGATTTAATTGGAATAAATGAATAAATGCAATAATTAAAAATTAATGCATTTTATTCAATTATGGCCGATATTCTTTCATAATCTTTTTGGGACGGAGGTCATTTGAATGACGTCCATAAAGCTAGCAGTGCAAAGTCAGCAGAATCAAACAAAACCTGGCTTATAATTGAGTGCTAATTGAGTGCTAATTACGTGCTCAAAAAAAAAATTAAGTGCTGTAAAAGAAATATAAAAAA
>JABFPN010000787.1:0-38273 GCA_022817305.1 Leptoteleia sp. ZL-2020
TTCGTTTCAATTGATTAGGTCGGATACATCGACTGGGTGAAATTGATCGCACCGTAAACAATTTAATATGTGAACAAAATCACTCGATATTGTTTTTAATTTCATTTGGATTTCCATCGGTTTCTAGTTCGAATTAAAATAAAGCGGGACAGATCGATCAGTTTCATTTAATCATTATCATTATCATTGAAATTTATTGGTTCGAGACGCATTTTCATATACGTGCTGCGGACCAATTAATCATTTGATTATTATCAAATGAAAGTAACAGTCTATTAATGCCAAGCAGTTTTCAACTTCTGTTAGAATGTTTAAGTAAATGATAGTGAAAATGTTTCGCAAATGTCTTTTAAATTATGATCCGCGATAGTCGTTTCAGGATAAGCTGGAGACTTTTTCATTGTTGATGATATTAAGATTTCAAATTTCACATAGAAACATATTATTTTGTTGAAAAAAATAATAAAAGTTTGCATTAATTAAAGATTTGGAGAAATGTGTGACAAATACGTTAGGTATAAAAATGTGAAGATATTATTCGTGTAATTTTGTTCTCATAGTACGTCCGAATAAAGAGTTTTAGCAAGTAATTGGTCGGTGGACTTTACCTTTAAATACGTCGCTGTTGAACCGAGTCAGATCATTATGCGACACGTTAAGGTACAGTAGATTCTTCAGGCTGGAAAATGCCCCGTCTTCCATGTACGTGAGCTCGTTTTCGCTCAAATCCACTCGTAACAACGATTCGCCGAGAGTTGAGAAAGCACCGCGCGGTAACGAGACTGTGAAATGAATTTCAATATTACATGGAATGTTATTCAATAAAACGATTTAGTAATTGCTTGCTTCCAGTCAATTCTATTATTCTGTCATCAAATGTACGGTAAATTCTCAAGTTTGTTATAATTAAACTAATGTAACAATGGGATGGCGCTGCCTACGTAATCGATGATGCGTCGTTACGTATTTCTGAATTAAATTTACTTAGAGTTCTGTTGGACGAAGGTTCTTGTGAATGGGACTTTGAGATTATGCAACAATTCCACTTAAATTTGTCAAGTGTTTAACGGCACTTACCGTATCTTAATTACAACTTTTTTTTTTCTTTCACTTTAGCGACAGAAAAATTGTTTAAATAATTCAAAGTTATTTTCGTTGGCTGAATTTATTTGGAATGACACACGTTGCCTTTTTAGAGCTTGTTTCAGAACGGTACATTTTGAGTCAACATTGCTTCAAAGCCTTCTGTGAGATTTCGTCAGGATATACAGTTATTCGATCGTCTCATTTTTCATACATTTTCAGGACGATTGATCAAAATACAGTGCCCATGATAAATTTTATATAAGTTCCATCTATGTCACATATATTTTGTTTATATGTTGTTTTTGGTGAACTGCGAATTTGCTCGGATGAAAATACTTAAAGAATTTTTTAACAAATTATTGCTGATAGTCAATACAGCATTTAATTTGTATAAATTTGACTGTTTTTTATTGCTTAAAACTCAAATATAATAAATAAGTTGAAATGCGTGATATGTTGCATATATGATACCTATGCAAAGTTCTCTAGGGTTCGTTCAAAAAATTGGAATCTATCAATTTAAATTACCAACTATTTGAAAGTTAAACTGTTACTTTTAATGAGATTTAAATTTGACATTACCAATATTATTCCCTGAGAGTGTTAAAATTCTGATTGCTCTTGGTCCTTTTAACGATTGCGCGGGTACCGCGGTCAAATTGTTGTGGTCCAAGTAAAGTTCTTCCAAATTGGTGCAGCCTTTGAATATTCCTTCCTCGATACTTCTGATGCAATTGCCCCGAAGGTCTAGCAGTCTTAAATTCGACATATCGTGAAATTCATTGCTCGAAAATATGGGGTTGAGGTTGTCACCCAGCAGATTGTACGCCAGTCGCAATTCTTTAAGCCGCTTTTGTTCTTGCAAGGTCCGATCCATTAACCTTGAAATGGAGTTTTCCGAGAGGTCGAGCTTTTCCAAATAAGGCAGCACTTTGATCAAGTCGGCTGGAACCGAACGGTACCCGATATTCCTACGGCTTATGGCAATTACAAGCTGCCCGTCGAGGCCTTCTAGAGTATCCGGAGTGAATATAACTCTGTCGCAATTCAATACCAGGGCCTTCGGGTCCTTCAGGGGTATTCTGCACGAGCACGGCACCCGCAAATCGCTCTTCACTTCGACGCACGGTCTCCATTGCGCCGAGCTTGGTTGAACCAAGGAAATCAGGAGGAGCAATCCCGAAATTAAATTTATACTGAAACATAAATGAAATTACCCTGTCATTATCGTTTTTATGCCCACGGTGCATGTAAATAATTATTTTGTGGATAATTATTTGGCTTAGTTTACGACTGTTATTAAATCTTAATAGCAATGTAATTACTGTTACAGCCAATAAAAGATAAACTTATTTTTTTTCTCGACTGACATGTCGTTTCCTAAATTTCAATGAATTTGTAGTGTTTGTCCTGTAATTTGTAGGATATGTCCTGTATATACTTTGAATGGTATTTACCTTTTTTACATAATTATCATTTGTAAGTGAGAAATGTGTAAATTTGAAAATTTGTTATTATTTTACATACTGACATAGTTAGTTATACTTTAAACGGAATAGAGTCGTTAAAGTAGGCGTTTCCTGCATAACGTGGATTACTAAAGTAATGTTCAGCCGACTGTAACTAATCTTGCAAAATCGTGATAATTCGTTTTTAATTATTTATTGCGATTTCGAGTGATTGTCCGTACTTTAATTGTTTATAAAACAGCTTTTACACGGTTCGTATTTCATTAGCTTTTCATGCAATTTCTCGGAGAACAGAATGATGCGAAAACTGTGAATTAATATTTAAAAGTTATAATACGTTTCTTAACAAGTACTAAGAATATTCACCCGGTGATTAACTATAATGTAGCAATTATTGCAAAACTTTCACAGAATTATGCTGTGCTAGTACGTTTTGCGAGTAATGCGATATATAATACAACTCTTCAATGTCTATCTTTTTTTGTTCTTTGTATGAGGTATTTTATTTTTATTTAATAGCTGGAACAGTTTGCTATATTATGTATAAATAAGTTGTACCTTTTACTAAAAACTAAATTTCTGTTTATTGTAAAAAAAAAGTAACATTTAAAATGATAAGAGAAAGTTGAACGAAAATTATAAATCGCGTGTAATAATTTTACCATGAAAATTCATCAAGCTATACTTTTACCACTGTTAGAAAAAAAAATTCATTTTCAAGAGATTTAACCACTTCTGTAATTACTTTACGTGTCTGTATACTCAATTCATTTTCTGATTTCTTCTAGTCCATTTTTACATGAAAGCGAACGTTGTGAAATTCAATTTTTTTTCTACTCATTTTCATTTAAGTAATGAAAAGAAGTTTTTCTTAATCAATGTGTAGACTATAAATGTCACAGTATACATTCCCATATGTTTGTATTTCTTTACACGGCAGTTTTGATAATAAAAAAAGCAGATCTAAAGAAATTGCAATTTATGTCAAAGACAAAGTATTCTTTTAGTAGCTAATATTTAAAACAATGTCGTATATTGTTAAAGTAGGTTTAAAGTTGCAAAAAATTAGGAAGGTGGAAGAAAAATCCAATTATTTAAAAAGAAAAGTATCAAAGATGTCCACCTGACCCTCGGATTTATAAAAAAAAAAAAAACTACTTTTTATACCGTACACTAAATATGGAATGAGGCAATACGTTTTTTTTCTATTTTGTTGCATGACTTACTAATTCTTATGCTTTTGTAATCTTATAGAAAATGATTGTGATAATAACTTCAATTTTCCATATTTAATGATAACAATGTAGACATATTTAACATTAAGGATATTTCTTGTTGAATTATATTATAGAAAGAAAGAGGTCAACTAAAAGAAAATTAATGTTTATATAAAAATAGTTCTATTTAGAAAGTTTTTTTTATTTATGAATTCAAGTAACAATTAAACAATAGAAATTACTTATATGCTATTGTAATATATACGGAGAAAAAAGATATATTATATTGAGATAATAAATAATAAGTAATAGTAATATATTTTATTCTTTTATATTATTTTTAGAGGTACTTTTTGTATTGTTTATATAAAAGTTACGGCATAATTGTGATAATTACTATTATTTACAGTACAACTGTTTTTCTACTATAGTAAATATATGATATTCATTAATTTTGGAATTACTGAATTATAATATATTATCCGACACATTGATATTATTATTGGTACGAACTTTGACTTTTCTAATTGTACTTGTTCAATGTTTATTCATTTAAAGAATATAAACGCTGTTTACCACTTTTATTACGACAATCATTATTGACACTTTGACATATTCAGAGAATCCGTGTAAATAAATTCTAAATGAAGAAGAAAAGGAAAAATGTGTGTTATTGGCTAATCAAGGCAGACGGCAATTTGAAAAGTCGATAATATAATTAAAGACTTAAAAGCTGGTTTACTTTGCCTATTAAGTCATCAAAGTAAACTCACAGGAAAGAAAATTAAGGAAAGGAGGCAGATGTAATAATTTGCAGAAGGACAATTTTATTGCATCACGAGAAGAAAGTATCTCTAAGCAGAAAAGTTGATAATTAGCCGCAGAAGAAAAAGAAGCCTGCTTTATTTTGAACATTTGTAATGCACAAGAAATTATTTAATAATGGTATTAAATATGATTTAATAACGGTAATAGATATTAAACATTATTTAATAATGGTATTAAATATGGCATTCCAATTCTAAGAAAAAAGTGTTTTTTTTATGAAATTTCTCTCATTGTAGTAAGAACGAGTTAAAGAAAAATGAACAATCAAATGGAAACTTGATTTTGCATTCAAACGGAAGATCGTCTTCTTGCCACGATTCCTAATTCGTTATAAGTCTTATGCAATGTCCAACAAACAAAGGCCGTGTAATTAATTATAAGCATCTTTGCACAAACGTTACCAATAATAACGTCGGTAGGTGTTGCAGAAGCATTGTACTTTGATAGCTTACACGAATCTAAATTACAATGTATCGAACAACATAACGGTTGTTTTTGCGCGAGAGCGGCGGACCTTCAACATCGAAACGACCGGCCTCCTTCGGACTCAAATTAAAAAAATCGTTTCAGCTTTGTTGGTCAACGTTTGCGATTTTTGTAGACTGGCGAAACTTGAAACAATACCACTGCGAAATTGACTTGATCTCGTTTTGCAAATCGACTATCCTTTTGTGGGACTTTCTCACGATACGAAGTGTAAACATGCCAAGTATTTTCACGATCGATTGATATACAAGGTCGATGGCCACAGATTGCAATCGGTAATTCACAGATATCGCTATGATTTATAATGAGCTCAATTTGATTCGGCTTATTTTATGTCTGCGTGCTTTTAATGCACTTTTTTTTAATATGGCAATCAGTGAGTAATTTATCGATTTCATGATTTTAGATTGACGAAGTTACGTCGCTTGGTATTTCTTTATAGCCGCATAAGAAATGATATGAAATAAGAAAAACATAATTAAGCTGAACTTTTAATGGTTTTTTATATTTCACGGAGAAAAATGATACAATAACATTTATTGTATTGTTAATAACTCGCGGGTTTGTGTGCAATTATAACAGAAATAATTGACAAATACTAAATATATAATATAATTTATTATATGTTTTAATAAATTCTGTCGTAAGTTCCCACCTATCCTCGAGTTATCTAATTTCTCTCAGCGCATGATAAATTGTCTTCCTGTCGATCAAAGTGGCTGTGTTTTATAAGAAATAAATTAATTTATTTGACTCGTATCTTGATTAAGTTTGATGAATCGATTAATTAACGAAAAACATTTTTTTGATTTAATTAAAACACTTCAAAAATGAATGATTATTGTTGGTTCCTCATGGTAACAAGTATCCACAAATTGTCTGTTGAACATTACAAGTAACAAGCTATTGATCATAATTTGGATTTTGAATATAAGCACAATGTTTTAAGTTATCTAAATATAACAAAAAAAAAAAAACAAGTTATTTATATTATTGTAAACTGAAATCGACTGTATTATTTAAATTTTGCTACAAAAATTATTTCGTCTTATCTGATAATTTTTTATTTATAACATTATAAACAAATGTTTCTTACGTTGGAGCAGTTTATGAAGAATTATAATTTAATGGCTTTGGAATAGATTGCAAAATATGTTACATGAGCACCTTCTACTGGAATGTAAATGCTCTTGTTCTGTCTATGCAAAAATCATATACAAAATAGAACGTGTCTTGTTGCATTAATTTTGAAATACAATAGTGATATGTGGATGCTTAGAAACGATGTAGGATTAATGATATATTGTGTTTAAGCATTGTTTATAGCGAACATAAGTCAGTGAAAAAAATGTGTCTTGTGTTTCAAGCAATGTTTGCAGTGATAAGAAATAACTATGACCAATTATATGAATATTCGAAGTATATGTGATTAGTAAAATTTCATTTATGCGAAAGAAATGAATTATCTGAAATAATGGAAAAAGGAAAGTTTTTCATAAGAAGTTAACTTTTCAGCATTCATTTACATTCCAATTTTTACATTTACATTCCTTTCTGGAATTTTATCTGGAATATTTAATAGAAATTGTCATATTATTTTAGATAATTTCAAATAAAATTCTGTACTATTCGATGAAATAATTTTATGTTCTTTAAATTATAGATAAAAGTAGTGCACTGTGCAAAATGCTGAAACCATCTACCCGAATGCCAAGTTGGATGCCCAAGCGAAGAGATAATTGTATTTATGTAAGGTAATAATGACTAATTTTAAGAATTATAGAACATGTTATTCTTCGAATAATTAATTCTGCTCAGTGCTCTAAAGAGATTAAGTTTTGAATAAATTAGAAAATCAGAAAATTCTTACATTCCATGGAGAAGTATGTATGGCACTCATACTCGTATATGTATATCGAATAAAAGTAATGCACAATATTTTTATCTATGGAACGCACATAATGATTTAACAATAATTCACTTGAATAATGAAAATCATGTTAAGATTTTATGCAGCGAAAACTATTATTTCCATCTAAATTATAAGAGATACTAATTTGTACTTTAAAAGCAGTGACTGTACTTTAATATTTCATCAGATTTTTAAATCAGCTTTCAAAAACAAAAAAAAAAGTTAAATTTGTTTTAAAAAGTTGATTTTATATAGTCTGAATGAATTTAAATCACGTTGAGTAAATGTACGAATTTTATTATTTTTAAAAATTTAATGCTATCTTGTTTACCTTGATTGCTACTATAAATTTTATTGAACGTTTATTTTTATGTGCAGGATATCTTTTTATTTTGTTCATTATCAATAAAATTTGTAGATATTATTGTCATTATTTTCACACCATTTTATATTTCTTGAGGTTAAGTTAAATAGTTTATAATTATTACTTGTAAAGATCATTGCATTGAAAGAATTATATTGTAATTTTAATTTAAAATTCACGCGTCAAGTAAATTAAGAATCTTAACAAGATTTTGAATAAACTTAAATAGAAATATCCACAGAGCGATAAATTTATGTAATGTTAACATGAATTTATGTAACTTATACACCAGTTTATGTAAATTTGGGAAGAACTTATTTTAATATTTCACATTATTATTCATCGTACAATTTATTAGAAATTAACTTAATTAATAATGTAACTTTCGTTAGTTAAATGTAGTTTTAGTGGTTATTTGCATCTTAATAATTATTACTTGCCAGTTTTATGATTTTTTAAGTACATTATAATTGCAGAAATATAGTTATGTTTTGTTATCGTCAAACTTGAGTTAGTTACAAAATTGTTTAATCTTTGGATGCAGTTGACTGAGTCTATCGATAATCCCAAAATCTTCACAACGTAGAATTGAATTTTTCAATGATCAAATATCAAAATAAATGCTAATATGGCAGTCAGAAATTCGATATCATGAAAACTTATTTCTTATATTTCGCAATATAAAATGAACGAAGAAATGTAAAATAAAGTTTATGTTGCAAGAAATTCTCATATAAATCCTCATTATTTTATGCTGTGACTAGAGAAATATGATTAGCGAATAACGTAACGTAATTTAGTGCATCTAAGTCACTTATTTAATCTCGAACACGTGTACAAAAAAAGTTTTTCTTTTTTTTTCTCCACAAGAAATACCGTGTCTGCTGAGAAACAGTTAAGAACTGTATTGTTCACAGGTCTCGTCAAAAGCATATATGCTTTTTGTTACAGTCTACTGAAATCCTTACGAGTAATCCAACGTATGAGGAAATGCGCTGGTTTTACCACAGCCACTGTAATCATTGATTATAATGTTAGAAACTTTTATAACATATTAATCCATGTGAGTAGACACCGTTATATATAAA
This sequence comes from Leptoteleia sp. ZL-2020, assembly GCA_022817305.1. Taxonomy (NCBI): domain Eukaryota; kingdom Metazoa; phylum Arthropoda; class Insecta; order Hymenoptera; family Scelionidae; genus Leptoteleia; species Leptoteleia sp. ZL-2020. The sequence continues at coordinate 8,451 of JABFPN010000787.1, forward strand.
AATGAGAACAAGAAATGGTCTGTTACATATTCATGAATGAACTGCAATTAACCGCGAAGAATCCGTTTAACGTCTTAAAATCGTTATAATAATCACTATTAATAAATTTAATTCAATTTGCGGATATATAACGAAAAAGTTTGCACCAAAGTATAATCCTTTAAGTGATGTTTATAGGGTTTAACTTTATTTTCCACCGGCGTGGGATGAAAAAAGTTGAAACTTCTTTTTGAAAATCGTTCGACTCGTTTATCAATCGTTAAAATAACAATTCAATTGTTTTATCGCCGCATTGGAGAAATGCACTGCCCGAGGGTTGTTAACTTTTTGTAGGGTTCTTTGAAAAATGTCGAGTTCCGCATGAACGCGCAATGCCTCGCAATTTTCCTCTCCTCTTCGCCATTTCCTCTTACACATATTTTCTTTCTTAAGGTCGGTTCACATCCGGATTAGAGGAATGCGCAAAGGACACTAATAACCCATGCATTCCAGCAATGCAAGAGTTTCATTAATTAAAGAAAAGTGATATATGCGGTATTAATCTATAAATAGCCGATGGATCATCGCGACAAGACGCTGAATCGTGTCTAATCGAACAATAAAGCATCGCCACGATCGATCGTTGTTTATTTTTCAAAACACTCAAGTTATGAAACGCTCGACTATTCAAATCACAATTTGTACGTGAAATAACAGTATAATTTAACGGAGAATTGGTTTTTATAGCCTATAAAATTTTCAATAATGTATTCCAGGTCGTCTGCTTCAGTTTCCCCATTAAAAGTTCGTGCGATTAATCCAATGAATGGTTTACGTTTTGAAAAAAAGTATCTATGTAAACATTCTTTAACTCTGAAATAAACTAATATAAAGGTGTCACTTTTGTTGAGGCTAAATTTCTTGTTTGTTGGTCGCATTAACCGAAACTCTTGTGTTTAATGACAAAAATGTTAAATCCACAATTTGCTATCTAGAAAACTTGGCGAATTGCCGAAACGATGTTCACTTTTCTGGGTTTCTTCCATAGATCACCCGGCTGGTCATTTGCAAAAATGAATAAAGATACGATGCTAAAAAAAAATTGTCCGCAACGAGACAGTTCGGCCGCGACATTTAGTAGAAAGCAACGCGGAATGTTTAATTTCTTTTCACTTCATTAATTATTCCCCAGGACCGTACTCAAACAATCATCGGACTCCATCCGAAGCCCGGCGGCGTTTCCGAGAATCGAACAGGACTTTAAGATCCAGACCACGTGAAATGTGTAACGCATAAATTAATAGCGCCGATCGAGGAGCTGAAGTCGACCGTAACCAGGGTCTCGCGGGAATCAATCAGAATTATTACGGCGAGGGACGAGGAAGGATAAAATGATACGCGTAACCCGATCCAATTCTGCCGAGGCAACAAAAACAGTTACGTCAGGTCGAAGGAGAGGAGCCATCAAAACTTTTCCCGACTCACATCATGACGACCTCGCGCGAGAATTCCATTCCTTGCTGTGAAGTACGTCGCTGCGGCTAATAACGATCACTCGAAATTCCTCGGGTGAATTCGCACATTCCAGTGTTCCGAAACTCGACATCCAATTTGAACCGGACCGGTACGAGGGCGATCGTCGTCGGGCACTAGGTCGCTAATGAAATTCGCATCGACGAACTGCACATGGTCCGGGTAATGAAAACTTTTTCGCGCGGATCCTATCATTACTTGAACGGTTGACCGTGGGGGACGCGAGGTTCGCTTTAATGCTACCAGCTTGCGCGCTGGTGCACGCGATACTACTCGAAGGAAGGTAAAATTGGTGAACGGAATCTTGCCATGGGGAGAAAGAGTGCGAGAAAGAGATAGAGAGGGGGAGAGAGAGACGGGGAGATTGGGAAAAGGTAGAGACGGATTAATAGGAGAGGTTGAGCCAAGGTGAATCGGGCGTGCGACGGTGACACCTCGTTGCCCCGAAATTGTGCCAGGTGGAGAGCTCATCGTTAATACATGCAGTTTACGAAAAGGAATGCCGATATCCGTGGTGAAAGTCATTCTTTGTCGCGGCGGAGTAAATATTTAAAGGAAACGATCGAATTCTGGACGGAGGAAAAGTCGTTCCAGTTGTTTACGGGTGATCCGATCATTCATCAATCCTGGATGACAGTCCGGACTGACCGGCCATGGATGCAGTGCTTCGGCAGACCTATCTGGTTGCATCTACGAGAAACTTGCTTAAATTTGTTGTAATCATCGTGTTTCTAATGAATTAATTTGTCGCTTGTAGTAGTTCATTACAACGAGACTTATTATTAGGAATTTTAATATTACACTGAGAAAAGAGTTATACAGCTAATTTTTGTGATAACTAGGATTCTGGTTGAATTAACCATATTATAGTTATTTCAATTAAAAATCGGGTAATTGAAGCTAAAATTTTATAGTATTCAAAAATTACAAAACAGCATTACAAGACAGATATAATTAGGTATAATCCAGTATTACAGGGTTATAATGTAGTACTGGCAATATTAAAACAAGGTTCATTTGCTCTGTATTAAAGTTAATGCGGCTCACAATATAGAGGAAATATGTATGATCAACATGGTGTATATAAACAGTCCTTTTTTATCCACCCTGTTTTATAAATCTTGCTTTGTCAACCTTAAATTTCTTAAAAACAAACGAAATTTTATCCTATTTCATATCTTGTTTTACAAGCTTACCATATTAGATCAATACGGTATAATTAACAAGATCTGGCGACACTGATCCTACTTGTTTATTTTCGGTCACGCATATAAATATAAAGACACTTATAGTTTATACTTCTTTAACTTGTACCTATTTTAGAGTACACTGGCAAACAAACAAAATTACAGGTAGAATGTCCGAAGACAAGTAGAAGTGCTATAAAACGGAGACTTTAACTACAACAATTTATTACTTATAAATGTACAGTTAAAATTATAAAGGTGCCTTGTAAAATTTTGCAATAAAGCATGACAGAATATTATTACTTATTTTTGTAGAAAAATGAAAATCATTTCAAATTATCCAGGCCGTGGACGTTAAATAGGCAGTGTATTAAAGTAATTATGGAATTAGATATTAACGTTGAGGTACTAATTTTTGAGGATATTTCGACTTCCTTGTTTATTAGTTAGATCAGTTTATTGCATAATTGTAATTGAAAAAAGTAATGAGATAATCCGTTTAAAAATCAAGTGACCCGAAGTCCTAAATAGCTGAGAGGTGGCGAGCAACAGAAGTCGAGTCTGAAAGGTCCCCAAGTGCGTGCCTGGAACATAACGGAGAATAAGCCAAGAACGTGCACCATCGTTGGCAACGCTACCAAAGGTACGACGTCGGTGTGTATGGGAAACGAGGAGGTACACGTGTAAAGAAGGAGAGGGCACGCGATCGGGGAGAGGTGCGAGGAAACGGGAGAGGAACCAGTAGAGAGAAGAGAAAAAGAGGGACCTAAGAATCTGCGACGTTTCTCGGCCTTTCACTACGATCATACTCGCTTATTGAGAGTGCAATCGCGCTGCCAGGGTGCTAAAACGCACTTTTTCGCCGTTCCTTCGTCGAAAGAAAAATTTTGTCAGTACTAATATAAGGTCTTATGTAATAAATTTAACGAGTTGTTAAAGTCATGCAATTGTGTTGGATTGATGAATAATCAAATGCCTCGTTGTGGTTGCGGGTTTTGAATTATGTTTTATCACTTGTCGCGGTTGTTTTTGTCGTACGCGAATAAAACTGAATACATTTTACAGAATAAAGGAGAATGTAGATTTTCAATCATGTTATGTAAATTTAATTTCTCGTACTAAAATATTGTGATATGTAAAATGTATGCAAGGTTTTATTTTTGATGAGTGCAATAACTCTGACATTACATATATCATCTATTTTTATTTCTATCTATGATTATTGTCTATATTTTTTTGTGATGAAAAATGAAACATTTTTAATATTGTTTACGTCAAAAAGTAATATTTGTAAATATTTGCCAGGCCAAATTAAAGTAACAAACTCAATAATAATGTTTTTATTTTCAAAGGACATATAAATGGATGAAAAATGGACAAAAACAAAGTTAGCTTACATTTTATATTTTGAAAATATACAATTTCTCTTATTCTTTGCGTGTTTACAGTATTTGCAAATACCTTAGATAATATTATAATTCTTAATATTTTATGAGAAAGTACATAATATTCTAAAATATAACTTTATTTCGTTTAGATTAATACGTGAAAAGAAAATTTAGATTTTAATTTATCCTCCGTTAATACATACCAGTCATTCATCGCAAAATTTCTTTTCCCCGTGATTTGTTTTTACGCAAAACTTTCCAATTAAATTCAGTCGACTTATACATTTAATTAAAGATGATTGAAAGAGGAAACTTGCAGATGGGAAATGTTTTTCCTTTTTTTTTTTTTTTTGGCGAAAATTTCATTTCTATATATAAGAAATGTAGGTTACTGTACTTTCATGAAGACCAGTCGTCTTTAAATTTGTCTTTTCGTTTTCCTCTTTTTCTTGGCATTTCTGATAGAGAAGACGCTTCGCAAAACTGGTTGACGATGAGAATGTAGAAACTGCGCGACTTTCAGAGTTACAACGCATGTCCCGACGGAGAAATGGATGGTGTCACTTTATAGAAATGAGACGAGTTTCTGCTTCAGCGTAAACCGGCGACTTTAATTTGCCCGGTAAATTCTTTTCGAACACAGATGTAAATGTACCATTTCGATAATTAAAATCATTAATCCATGATCATTGGCATTTGAAATTGTTTTATACAGGAAACTAAATTGCAATCTAAATTGAAATATATGATCGTGTTTTTCAACGTTAGCAATTCTTTACAATGGTTATTGCAACCGGTATGTCCAGTTGTTGACCAGTGCAACGAAAACAAAAATTATTATCCTGATTACATAGAGTCGTTGTTGCAAATATTTGATGATAATTTAGTGCATTATGAGGATAACTTTCGATTATAAATGAGAGTCGAAATCAGAAACTGGTTTATCATTTTCGTAAAAATATTTCTCGTTTCTGTGATAACCAGTTCGATTACAAAAAAGAATTTTCGCGAAGTTTTAATCAAGATGACTATAATATACTTATTGTATTCAATTAATCTTTACGTATTCTAAAGCATATTTATTGCGTGTTAAATTATTATATGCAAGTATCATTTTAATAAATTAAAAAAAAAAACATATTTTAATTGCTTTCCTTTTATGCTTTTTGTAGAAATTCTTTGTTTGGAAATTGGAATTTCGCGCCAGTACGTATTTACTTTCATAATTTCCGCTTGGAGTACGAGATGTCGCGGTAAGCAAAATCCTACGGAGTCCTGGATAATCAGCTGTGGGAGCTGTCAAAGTTCTGAAGTTTTGTTCGAATGTATCGTTCAACAGAAAAAGTTAAATAAAATTTAGCAAAAATGCCTGTTATGTTGACAGCAGATTGGTTCCCTTTGGGACGTGATACGTATTTCAGGTACGTAATTTCGTTTATTGGTGTTAAATATCTTTTATAATGTATGTAAATATAATGTTTATTATTTAACCTTTCATCAACAATCGCAGGAAATTTGAGCTTTATCCGCTCAATTTTCAACATGAAGCAAGCATACACAATTTGGTGGTGGCTGCACCTTATGGAGGTTCCATTGCTATTACAAGAGACCCAAGGAAGTTTGTAAAAATTCAAGGTGGCAGTAAACCAATTATTTCTATATATTCATCTTCTGGAAAATCTATGGCTAATATACAAGTAGGTATTATATAATATTTAACATTCGTTATTGGTATAAATTAGTTCTTATTAATCTATTGACTTTTTGCAATTTTTTGTTTTATAATTTCAATTTCGTAAAATCCTGACAAAGTAACAGATTGTAATGTAAGAAAGTTTACCTTTATATATTAAAAGTTTAAAATTATTAAGTTTATTAATATAATACAAAATATAATGTATATCGAAATAGTATCAAAGGATTTTTTGTTTAAAAGTAGTACTATTGTAAATCATAACAATGAAATTACTTACACTTTTTATGAAAAGAACAATGCATTACATTTCCTGCAAATTTTAAAGGATACTGAGTAATAGCATGAGAATTTAAGTCACTTTGTTTTAAAATTTTTCTTCAGATTCTCAGATAGTTGTTTAGAATAGATAATCTGATAATGAAGCTATTATGAAATCTTTATGTATTTAATATATATATAAATAAAAAAAAATATTAATGATTTAAATGTGTTAATTTCATGTTATTGTCTAAATAGAAGTTGAACAATGTTATTACAATTTAAATTTCTCTTAAAATTTGTTTAAATTATAGTTATAGTTTATTTTAATTTACATTTTTACATAAAATTAATTATTATATTCTATATCATGTCTTATTTTATCCATGATTATACTATATAATATAGAAAATAAGCTTTTATTTTTAATAGTGGAATAGTGGTCAAATGGTTATGCTTGGATGGTCACATCAAGAAGAATTACTTTGCATTCAAGAAGATGGAATGGTTCTTATATATGACATGTTTGGAAATTATCAACATACTTTTAGTATGGGAAATGTAAGTGAACATTGAATATTTATTGTTACATATAAATGCATTTTATAACATTTAAGAAATTACTTAATTTAGGAGGCAAAGGAAACAAAAGTCGCAGAAGCAAAATTCTTCAACAGTGCTAGTGGCACAGGTGTTGGTATTTTAACTTCAGCAAACCGTATTTTTGTGGTTAATAATATATGTGAACCAAAAGTTAGACAAGTTCCAGACATTTCTAGTAAGTTTACATTAAATGTTGTCATATATTTATTATTGTTAGTCAAGATTATAATTTGTATGATTTATTTAAATTAAATTAACATTGTATTATGTCAACCAGTTTGATATATCAACCACTTATAGTAAAATAATATTTTTTTTAGAACTAGGTGGTCTTATTGACAGTTGGTGTATTGTGCGTTGTGAAAGAGATTGCCAAATCATTTTATCTAATCAAGATGGTATATATCAAATGTCACATCACAACTATCAAGGAAATAATATACCAATACCATTTGTAAGTATTCAAAATTTAATAAAATGATGAACAAATTCTTTATTTAATATACGATTTGGTAAACTTTTAATAAACTATATTTTGTTCGTTGATAAATTATATTTTTAGAGTTTTTTTTTGAAATACACGGTTATGAAGGAATAAATTTAAAATATAACTAAAACTTTAAATTAAGCTACAACTTTATCATTTTTTATCGTGAATACGAATCCTTTTAAGTGTTCAAAGAAAATTGAATGACCATTATTTTACGTGTAATAATTGGAAGAGTATAGATTTAAACTTCATTGTCAAAAATTTAGAATTAATTCAAGTTTTGTGATAAAACGTTGGATAGAGAGATTTGGATGTATAAAAATGGACCAACATTTTAAGATTTCTTTTTACTACGATAGAATTTGATAAATGTTTTTGATTTAAAATTCACAAATTTCATATTTAGTAAAGTACACATAGCGATTTGTATTATTAAAACTTATTCTAAACAAATTTATTTTTTCATTACAGAATAAGCTTTTCAAAAGTAGAATTAGTTCTATTAAAGCCATGACAGTATCCGGTAATGCTAAACACATTGCTTTATATTCAGACACAGGTAGCTTATATTTGGGTTCAATTGATTTTAAAAATAAATATTGTGAATATCTAACAAAAATGAATGAACCACTTACTGATATCGCATGGTAAGTATTTTTAATTACTTTATTAATCATTCATTATTAAAAGATTAATATAATTTTTGTAAAAGATAATGACATTTTTTTAAATAATAAAACTTTATTTATCTGCATTTTACAAACTTATATACAGGTGTGGTACTGCGGCTGTAGTTTGTTGCTGGAATAGCACAATTATGGTTGTGGGACGTTCAGGAGAAACGATGTTATATACTTATGAAGGACCGGCTCATTTGATTGCGGAAATTGATGGCGTTCGAGTGTTATCGAGTTATTCTCACGAAATGATTCAAAAAGTACCAGATGTGGTGCAGAAAATTTTTCGTATTAACTCAACTGATTCTGCATCTTACCTTTTGGAAGCTTCGAAACAATTTGAACGAAAAAGTCATAAGTCTGATAGCTATATAGATTTGGTTAAAGATAAATTAGACATTGCTGTAACTGATTGCATCAATGCTGCTAGTCATGAGTTTGATTTTGATACTCAGAAACTACTTATCAGAGTATGTATTAAGCATGTGATTATTAAAGCAACATGTTATTTTTTTATTTAAACATACACAACATGCATAATAAGCATATGTAATCTTATTGCATTATTTAACAGGCTGCAAAGTTTGGAAAGGGTTTCAGTAGAACTATAAGCCCTGATCATTATGTAAATATGCATAGGACATTAAGAGTTTTGAACGCAGTTAGACATGCAACTATTGGAATACCTTTAACTTACACACAGTATCCTTTACATGAATCACTAATTGTACTTATTTTTTATAGTGAAGGTTTTTTAATATAAATCTTTAGGAAACGAAAAATTGTTCTAATAATTTTTACAAGCTGGATTTGAATAATTTGTCTAAAGATACTAACTCCGGGAATGTAACATTGATATTTCAAATTAAGTTTTTTTTATTTTAATATAATATTAGATATTACATTAATAAGGTTTATAATTTTTGACGCTAAAAGAATAAAATACTTTTATTGACATTAGGAATTGACATTAGAATCGAGTTCGAGTATTAATAAACATATACTTTTCCTGAACTAATGCTTAAGATTAAATGCTTTAACGAGTCAAGTGTTACTTGATAGACTTGTAGCAAGGAGACATTATTATCTTAGTATTTTAATCTCAAGACACCTTCAATTACCTAAAATTGAGGGTGAAAGTCGAATACTGGCCCACTGGGCTTGTTACAAGGTACATTATCAACATATTGCATTCATATTTAATACTAATTTTAATTTTGCATTTGTAGTAAGATTTTACGAATTATTACGAAGGAATGCATTTTAATTTAAAAATTAGTGATATCGCGCGTAAACACGCAATAGAAATTACTAACATTGTTTCTGTGTGGGATAGGTGAAACAAACGCAATTGGATAAGGAGCAAATTGCAGAAGAGATCGCGGATAAGTTGGGCTATGCTCCTGGAGTGTCGTATAGCGAAATTGCCGTGAGAGCAGCGGACTGTGGTAGAAAACAGTTGGCTATTAAAGTAAATTATGTTCTTAGAAAGTACTTCAAGCTTGCAAAATCGTCAACGCTTTTTTGCGATTCTTAATAATGTTATATAAATTACTAAAGTTACATTAGTTATACTGATCAATTGGATTATTTCCTATTCTTTATTGAAAAACATTAAATTTCGATGCATTTATTTTGCAGCTAATCGATTACGAGCCGCGAGCTCAGCTTCAAGTACCACTTTTGTTGAGACTCGGGGAAGAGCAAGCAGCTTTGCATAAAGCTGTCGAAAGTGGGAATACTGATTTAGTTTATACTGTTATATTGTATCTCAGAGAACATATGCCTTTGGGCGAATTTCAAGTTAGTTTTATTGGTGTTATATGTAGTTCAAAAATATTTAATCAAGATAGTATCGAATTAATTATTTGTTCTATTATTATATATTCATTATAATAAGTATACTATTAATTAAATAACATAAGTTGTGAAAATAATTTAAATCCATTTATTACAGAGGTCAATTATAATGCACTGTCCATTAGCTAAAGCTTTATATATAAAATATTGTCAGAATCATAATCGGGAGACTTTGCGTGATATTTATAATCAACACGATGATTATTTTTCGCAAGCCTTGTGGTTTGTCAGAGAGAGTTACCAGTTGACGGTAGATAATTATTTTTCATATTATAAATTTTGGATATAATATATGAGTCTGGCAAAACTTTCTTTTTCTTTCTTTTCGCAGAATAAAACTTCGAGAGATTCCTTGTTACAATCCGCGCAAGATAATTTCAAACTAGCGCGCAGCGACACGAATATGACTTTAACTGAAGAGCAAATCAAATTACTGAGGTATCAACGATCTTTGGAGAATACACTGCATGAGACAGTCGTTGGGAAATCTCTTAATGAGACGGTCAAACTTTTACTCCTTCAAAACGAGATCAAACTAGCTGATAAGTTGCGTTCGGAATATAAAATTCCTGATAGAAGGTATAATTAAGTTTCCTAAAATCATTTTCATTTTTTAAAATTTTCTTTAATTTTTTGTCAAGTATCCTTTAACTTTATTATTTGTTTCAATAAAACGAAACAATTTCTTTTTTAACATGACTATTTATTTCATTAACGATATAAAACGATCATTATAATTATTCAAATTTAATTTTGTAACTAATGATAATTTTTTTACAGAATTATAGATAAGAGTTAATGTTTTTAATCATATTCATTAATACGTTTAAAATTGTTGTAAAATTTAGTAATGAATTATCTGTTAAAATTTTAGATACTGGTGGTTGCGAATACAATGCATGGCTGAAAAAGGTTTATGGCCAGAATTAGATAAATTTTCCAAAAGTAAAAAGTCTCCTATTGGTTATGAGGTAAGTTCTTAAATTATCAATGGGGCTATATTAGTATAAAATATTCGTTAATAATAATTCATTTTATATTTTTTATTTCTAGCCTTTTATAGATCTCTGTATAAAATACAACAATATAACCGAAGCTAGAAAATACTTGCCCAAAGTTAGAGAAGAGTTAAGAGAGAAGTATGTTCCTAAGTTGTCGTAGGTACAATGTATACAATACAATGTGATTTTTATAATTTAAAAGACGACTACATTCGAAGTGAGTTAAGTATTGATTATAAATACCATGGATTTGTAATTAAGATATTGACATTCATACGTCTATAAAACAGTTTTGATGTAATTTATGTATTTGTTAACATATAAGTATTCGCGTGCTTTTTTCTGCCTTATTCTATCATAAGAAAATGACATAAGAGATCAAACACTATTGTATACCCAGTACCCCTTCGCGAATACTTATGGGTTAAACATATTCATACTCAGGAACAAATACAATCGAACCTCTATATCTTTCCAGTCGCGAGAATTTCGTACTCGCAACCTGACATTGTATGCATTTTAAAGTTTTGATCTTCTGACTAAATTCTTATAACTTGAGATACTATCTGTATTTATAGCCTTATTTTCATGTTTATTTTTGAACATGATGTCCAGTATTGTTGAAGTAACACCTATAAAATTAACGTCGTCATCTTAATAGTGAAAGAAGAGACTGAAGGAAGAAGGAGACTGAATTGGAAGAGATTGAAAGAAAATTCTGAACCAGCCTTTTAGATCTGAAATATCTGTAGCACATGGTAGTTTTGGGTCGACGATTGATGCATCTACATTATTTCATTAAGATGAAGTCGGATAAATAACGAGTAAACTGAGAGGGCAGGTTGCGAGAGTGAACAAGTATCGAGGTTTGAATGTATCTTAAATATTAAAATTTAATTTTATTATTAATTTACAATTTAATTTCAAAAGTGATAAATTAAATTGTAAACTAAAAACTTGGTAGTATTTATTAATTTATAATCAATGAATGATATACGAAAATACAATATTTATTGCATACTCTTAAATTGATATGTTGCGTCAAGTCAATTCTTATCGTCTGAAAATACATCATTTAAGATAAAAAAATGTTTCGAATCCATTAACTTATACGTATATTAATATTTTCTACATTTATTTTTAGTTTAAAATGCGATTATATAATTACTCTTGTTAAAAAACTCTGTTAAACAGATACGGGCTAGCCCAGTGTTATCACTCCAATATAGAATTGTGTTGGCTCTGTATTGAGCTAGTATTGTTAACTCTGGCACTAGTACCATACCTTTATTAGGTCGGTAAAACATTTCCTACTGGATACAATTAATAATACGATTCATTAATTGTATTTAACAATGGAATTTTTTAACAAGGGTGCTGATCAAAATGTTAAATTAATTTTGCATATAATATAAATATGTATTTTTTTAATGTACAATTTTGTTACATTATATTATTCATTTTAATTTACACGTGTATAAATATTTATACGTATATAAAATAATTTCTTACAATTGTGTGACTTATTATTTTATGTCTAATAGAATGTATACAAAAGTGTAACCAAAATATTTTAATAGCTTTTTGTTGAATACAGAAAAAGTTAATAAATTCTATAAAATTCAAGGCTTTAATCGCCTGTATTCTTAAAATAACACATTGTTTTCATCTCGTTGAAGGAATAACAATATTTATTGATAAATTAAATAAGCAACGGATAGAGTGATTATCTATATTTTCTCTTGTATAATTTGTAACTTTTATTGAATAATTTTTATTTATTAAATGGTGAAGTTGGGACTGAAAGTAACGTTAACTCTGTGAATGGTGGCAAAAATACGAGGGTAGAAGACAGTAAAAGGCCGGTTGAGAAGGTTCGACCTCGCGTGATACTTCATACCAAGCTTGCGTGTCGAACTCTGATTTGCTTTGTTGAATCAAGTGTATACCGCTGCTACCTTCTATCGCTCACAGAAGCGAATGGATACTGCACTTTTTTCCCCTCCTTTTCTCTTATTTCCGCTTTCGGCTATTATTAACACAGAGTAATCCACGACTGTCGGCTTCTAATCACGACGAAACCATTTTTTAAACCTTTTAAATCCCATCATTCTATATAAAAGTCCAATGTTACTGGCTGTTTACAAAGTTCACCCGATTAAAAAATAGAATTTGCAACTTGCAGAACTACCACTGTTAATTATATTAAACAGTATCTGATATCTGTATAATGTTATCTTTATCAAAGCTTCTTTAAAGATAGAAATGAAAAATATAACGTTTTCAAAATGAAAAGTGTAAAAAACGACAATGTTTGAAAACGTTTCATTTTTCAGTTCCATTCTTCGGCGAGAAGTAGAAATGAATTAATTCTGCTTATATTAGTAACATTAAGTGAAGATCTGCAATTTGATAACTGGGAGTTACATTAGTTTCATCGACTTTAATGTTGCAAGGAAAGATCGCGTGGCTATATATGAGATCTATATAATATGAGAATCTATATAATATTATCTATTGCGAAGCACATTCGTTACGGCATTACCATTTATTTATAAATAATGAGCCTTTGTCGAGCACCGATAATAAATGTACGTGCATTTATTTGGTTACTGATTGTAGATTAACGTCGACGAAATTAATTTCTTTGTTTTTATTCTACGTGAAAATGATGCATGAGCTTTAAGCTTATAGTTATTTTTTAATTTCATGGGGTTATAAATTATTTTATTTTGTGTTACTTGTGTGGTTAACGTAAAATTAAAAAAAACATTTCTTTAATTATAACAGCGTAAGAACTTTAAATTTAAAATTTATTTTTCTAATGTAAATTATAAATTACATCTAATTGAATGTAATATTTTCATTGGAAATCTTATTACATCACCATTTAGTTTTATAAATATCTACAAGTTTAAGAATTCAATTAACTTCGAACTTTTAGAGAGAAAACTTTTCTTTAATAGTTTTTATCACATGTTAGTTCAACTTTGTCACTTTTCGTTTTGTTATTTTAAAAGGTGATTCTTTTCAAATAAAAATACAATCATTGTTGAATGAACCTATATAACTGTGAGTATTTAAATCACAATGTGAACAGTTAAAGTTATTTTTATTCATTGAAATTAAAGTTACAAAAATAAAAGTTACAAATTATATTAAATTAACAATGAAGTCCAATTGATGGATCCCTTAACGTATTAGAAATAAGTAAAATTGTACTGCATCAAACCTTGAATTATTGGCTCGTTAAAAGTTGTAAATATATTATCATTTAATTTCTTTTTTCTTTAGTTTACGAAAGTTTAAGGTATGCAAAGTGTGGTTGCCGAATGAGAAATAGATATTTCGAATTTCTCCAACATTGAAATTCGTCTCGGCATAAGCGGATACAGACAGTTTTTGGTCAAGCGTGTAAAGGTCGTGCACGAGTGTGAGGTCAAGTGAGGGTCGGTACTGCGCAAACCTAGTAAAGAACGAACGGATGATACGAGGATAAAGGTAACCTCACGCCCACCGCAACGGAGGTTACAGGTTGACGATGCTCTTATTGGAAAATCCTGAAAAGCACAGTTTCCTAAACATTTGCCAGCAGTCGAATCTAAGCTTCGCTTTCATCCTTTGCAATGTTTTCTCATCCTGTTGGCTTATGATTTATTAAAAGCCACCGAATGCCACGGGGAGATTCGCCAGCACTGTACTCTTTTGTGTTTATATTTGATTTTCGCGTTACGCTGTCAAAAGCGCGCAAAAAATATTTTTAACGACCACAACTCTTCGATGTTATGAAATAAGCTGACATTTTTTCTACTTCCAACAAGTTTCGAACTTAACACGCTCGAGTCCCTTTGTTTCAAGGAATATTTCAATCGAAATTAACGTAAACCAAAAAGTGTTTGCGGCACAACTCCGGTTATTAAGTTATTCGCAATTTTGTTCCATTTATCAAAGTCATGATCCACATAGCTCCATGAGACAGACTGAACAGTTTGTGCTAATTCATTGAGTCAAATTAAGTCTTGTATGCTCGATGAAGTTTACTGAACAAGTTGCTAAAATCAATACCACGCCAGTTTTGTGTTGCAGAAGTTCTTGTCCATATGATATTTCTGAATTTGACATATAATTGCAAATTTAATTCACCGTTTCAATTAATTAATCTGCCTACTGTAGCACCTGCCTCTCGTAAATATTGAATGTAAATTTACCTTTAGTTGTATATAATATATAAAACGTTAATGATTTTTACATTTACGTGATACTGTTTGGTTGATAATTAGAAATCGATTGTCCAATATTTGTGAAATTTGAAGTCGCTTCTGTAGTGACTTATCTTTTATTTAATACGATTTCTGCGTTAATAATAACGAGGGGGAAAAATAATCCGATATCGAATAGTGATTAAGCAAATATCATTCACATATTGATCAAAGAGGTCTCGCTTCTACCGAATTATTGAGACGAGATGATATCAGGTGAATATCCGGCGATATGGGAAACTCTACTTTACCAATCCAGGATTAGTTTGCATCCTTGCACACGCGTTGTCCAAGATACTAATGCCACAGTAATGAACATTACTCATCAGTAGGCAATAGTGTTATTGAGTTCTACAAATGAAATATTATACGTGACATTGGTGCGATTGGATAATTATTGCTTGTTGTCAACACGAGAGTAGTTCAAAGAAAGTGTACAGTTTTATGCATTAAAACTGAATTAAATATATAGAAGAACTGAGGTAAATGTTTTTTGTACTGGTCGAAATATGAATATTTTACTTTCAAGTAACAGTAGAAACATTAAAGCATGTGTAAGAGATTGTTAAAAGACATAAAGTTAAACATTTTTATTTTTTACGTTGCCATTAATGTTTACGTTACCGTTTTCAATTAGTTTGAAGTGAAGTGATCAATAGGAGTAGGTTGACTAATAATTTAGCGATTAAAAGTGAAAATGATATGGTAATACTATAACTCAATGAGTTTGCATCAAATACTTTCTTTATAATTTATCAAAAAGGGCCATAACACGAAGCTGTAGTAATGGTGGATTGAAATTAGTTATTAACGTTGACTCTTCTATCGTCGATGAATACACAACTCACTCTTTTATGGCGATATAACATTTATTATGAGGGCGAGGAAAGTACAGCTCTATCGCTAATACATTAATAGTGTACCAGATTAGTTTTTGTACGATGAATCTACAAATTTTTATGTAATCAATAATGTAAATTGGAAATTTAACGAGTTATGGTATGAATGAAAGAGGTTTTAATTTTTAATATGACAATATTGAATGTGTATAATTTTTTAAAGTAAATTTTTGTGATTAAAAAGTTTTAATTAAATTTTTTTAATTAATTAAGTTTAAGAACAAATTTTTCAGTAAAGAGTTCTCAGTATTTGACTGGGAAATAAATTATGTATCAAATTACCTTTAAGATATAAATGTAATACATAAGAAAAAAAATATTTTTCGTATTATATTCTTTGAACAAATAGAAATTTTTGTAAATCAAAGCAAATTTCACTGTCAATAATTTACAATAAGATATTTCCTTCATTTTACAATATTTATTTTTAAATTTTCAACCTTTTTTATGTATCGCGTTGTAGAGGATGGGCACCTATAAAATTTATTTTATTAAATAAAAATATTACACTAATATGTGGTAGATCGAAAGTCACTTAAACGCAGTGAGCATTACATCATAAGTTTCATTGTTTCAACTGACATTTGAATATTACTGTAACATGTTAAATTTCGGTATAATTGAGTTTATATACCTGCTAACTGTAACTCAAATGTTATAGCTGGCAGAAAGTTTTTGTCATTCGCGAAGTAAAATTTGCAGATTAAAGTGTGTCAGTTTGATGAGGATATTTTGAGTTAATAATACGAATATATACAATTTCTTTTGAAATTATTAAAATAGCTGTCATTACTATTCATAACATAACATATTTTATACTTTTACATTTCGTGTTTCTTAATTATTAAAATGCAACTTATAAAATTGCTTTGATCTTAAATATTACAAATTTAACATTAAACTTCTGATTTGCATAGTATATTCTGTCCCTCCTCCCTCAGTTTTCTATTGATATAAAAATTACCCTTGATATTTAAAAGAGTCCCACGCGAAACGAATCTCGTAATTAAAAATTATGCGAAAAATGTCATCGAAAGGTTGACAAAAGGTGAACGAAAATTTCATATCTTATACAAAGTCCACACGTGCCATCTGCTTATACATTGATTACCCCGGGAATATGTTCGACGATGCGTTAACTAACTTGCATTCTAGTCTTTACAGGCGTAGGAAAGTTCGCATTCGGGCACACGTGTGCACGAGCAGAGGGAAGATGTTTTACGCGAGCTCATTCACGTATCCTCGGCACAGGTGATATTTACACTTGGGTTGGCAGACAATACGTGGTACAGCATGAGCCGATTCGTATGGCTTTGCATTACACGTGAACCTCGTTATCGAATATTATGATTATAACACAAAAGATGAAAGAAAAGGGATAAGAAAGGCCAATAGGATAGTGACACGGTCATGGCATTACGGAAAATCAATGGCCGGTTCATTCGGAAAAAATCTTTTGAACTTTAGTTTGATAAAGATTTTATTAGCTTTGCAAATAAGTCTCCGACGTTTGACAAAAAATGGCACCATCAATAAGTTATGGATAAAATTGTCCAATGTAAAAGGTCACATCGTAAGGTTGGATATCTCTTAGCATATTAACCTTAATTATTATTAACGATTTTGTATCATCATCAGATATATTTTTTAGTGTGTGGTTTCCAAAGTTGAAGTACGATGAATTCAACGAAGAAGACAAAGGATATAGCGAAGGCCAAAAGTATAAAGTGTACCCAATTCGTGCTAAACGCAAGAAGAGCTTGGACTTATATTATATGTAACTCAACAATTTCACGTCGTTTAAAGTCATTGAGAATGTCAATTTCTTTTTACTAAAAACGGTAACTTGTTTGTAATGATTCCTATCCTAATATTAATATCTGTAATAAATTATTTTAATAATAATTCTTTTTTCCTCGTTTACAGTGGTTGAACCAACCGAATGGAGTGTTTGCAAATAAAGTGAAATTTCCTTTTAACATTGGGTCGCTACTTTGAGTCGACCAATGGCATGGTCAAACGAAGGACAGGGATATTGCCTACAAATTGTTGTTAAATTTTTGGATTGGGAGATTACCGTTGACAACGGGATGTGCGAGCAGTTTCAGATTTGGCGGTTGCACACGGATCCAATTTTGTAGTAAAAATGTGCGTATGGACAGTTTAGCCGCGAGTTGGGTTCTGAATTTCGAATGACTGCGAGTACCACGAATAGCTGGTATGTATTGCGCTTTAATCAAGCCTAGATAGGTCACACTGATTGACAATCTTCTGCGTCCCATTCTACTATCCGCCAATCTATCGCATATCTACATGTATGGCAGAGTCAAGTACCACGTGGAAGTCTACTCTGCGAAATTGAAATGTTCATCGCGAAAGTTTGCACGACACCGACTTCATTTGTCCGCGCCGCCGATCGTCACAAAAATATTGGCTTTTCTCGGAACTTCGTGCTGATTTTCAATAGATTACGTTCGAATCTATTTGAGCATAAGCATATTCAAGTTATTGAACGAAAAAAGAATAAAAAATGAAACAAGAGCAAAATAAAAAGTATACATTTTACGCGCATTTCGACGGGTTCGAATTTGATTAGCAAAACTTTTTGTTAAATTTAACGATAGAATATGGATTTCCCGTAAAATTTGGTGAGAAATACAAAATTTTTAATATCAATTGAAATAAATCGATAAATTCAAATTCATATCATAAGGTAAAGCTTCATTTTTCTCCCTGAAATATTCGAATTTGCACGAAAATTCATAAAGTCTAGGAAATTTACTCAATTTTATTAATAAATGTATTTAATAATAATTTAATAATTGTTAAATTAAAATCTGCATATATATCTAATTACTATTTCAATCTTTACTTTAACCAGATAATTTGAATCGATAAGTTTGTAAGAATCTGTGACTGTGTCAGTTATGAGCTTTTATTACATAAACTTTAAACAATTTGATCAGGGAATATTGGATCGTGTTGTGGAATATAATGAACAATTAACAGAATTAATATGCATCACAAAACATTCAACAGGCTCGCCTAGTTTCGCTGACATTTGTACACTTATTGACGATTCTAGTATATTAAATTGATTTTACTTCAGCACGTATATATTTCGTACAAAAACTATTAAATAAAAAATTGTAAAGTTTGAATAAGCTAAAATAGAAAATTGTAAAGGAATAATTCAGGGAATCGATGTGGAATAACTGTTGTTCGCTTTCAAAAAATAATTATCGGCAAATTGATACGTTCCGCCAACTTAAGATAATAACTTTTTAATTTGTTCAAGTGTATAATCATTGACCAACACGTTAGTAATTTTTATTAAATCTTTTCTATTTGTGTAGGTCTACATTTTTTGAGATCTTCTTTCTTTCATTATTTGAAATCCTTGTTTTGGGGTTCTGAAAAACTTCAAAGCACTCCCAATAGTGAACCGAAGTGAATCGTTACTGATTGAGTTTGCGGGGAAAAAACAAGTAGCGAGAGTGGTTGCAAATTGCAAGTGCCAAATGTTTATGTAGCTCAAATGTACTGTGTATTGTATCCTACAGTGGCAATCAAGGCAGTTTCGATATGCCAATAGTTAGGTTGTTTTAGTGGAAATGTGTATTTGCATTAATTTTAATTGCAAAAGGAATATGTTGGTAATTGTAATTTTCGTAAATTATGGTTATTCTGAGAAGATAATATTGAACAATATAGATAGTAAAACATTTGACGTGCTTTAAAGAGAAGTACTAAGAAAACTGAACTTCAAAGTAATTATAATTCTTTTTCTAAATTTGCAATTTTTACTGGGAAAGTGAGATCATAACAAATCTTAACGAACACTACAAGAAACATATTGAATAATGATATCGCTTAATAAATGTTCACTATACGTTATTATTAAAATTCATAAGAAAGCTTTTAGACGTTTTTTTATATTCCTTACGATATTTCCTTACAATTCTTTATGTTTTCACTTTCGAAGTAAAGATAGCAAATTTTGATATGCTTTTCTCTCAGTGTATAAGTCATTAATCACTTCCATTCATCAAGGGAAGAATGAAAGTAA
The DNA here is from genome assembly GCA_022817305.1 of Leptoteleia sp. ZL-2020. NCBI lineage: Eukaryota > Metazoa > Arthropoda > Insecta > Hymenoptera > Scelionidae > Leptoteleia > Leptoteleia sp. ZL-2020. The sequence goes on from JABFPN010000787.1 coordinate 28,350, forward strand.
CGTTCTTTATATCCCTATATTATTTTATGGTTTTCAGTTACGTATGCCTTTATAAACATAAATGTGTTCACCAAAAAATCTTTACTGTTGATTTTCAATTTTCAATGCTTCGCGAATCCTGTACTACAAACAAACCTAACTTTTATTCAAATATATTGCGAACTAATGTTACAGATTGGAGAATTTCAAAATTGTGGCAATTTGATTCGAATACTTATTGTACCTCTCAAAACCTCGCGTTCTTCGAAAGAATGTTATATGTTGTAAAATTTTTAAATTAAAATGTTTAGGAACTTCACTGCTTTGTAGGAACGTATGCAACATTACTTGATTCATATTTTAAGAATGTTGTTTTCGTTTTAAAAATATGAGGAAAATAATAACAAAGGAAATGGAAACAAAAAAAAGCAATACGTGATATGTTAACTTCTATTTGTGCAATCAACTGAGCGAATTTTTTTTCCCAATCAGACGTTTTACTCGCGATGATACGGAATCTGTACTGTAAATGTTGACTCACGTGTAATTGAAAAAGAATTAAAAACGCCAAGCTTGTACTTTTTTCTTTTGTCTCACCGAAACGATATATGAGAATAATTTTACCCCGAGCGCCTGATGACTGTATTAACATTTAAACGACATTTGGACGCGGTGTTGATGAATGTATTATATTTTGTAACGCAATTGTCATTTAACAAAACGAGCGTGGTTCTTAATGGGTGCTTGCGAATAAATGTCACCGGCTGCAAGCATTCAAATGCCACGTAGAATTAATTCGTCGCAATGTTTACAACGCACGGTTTCAAATTATGCATTTTAAATATGTTAACGATAATGTATTATACGTTTTATACGGGCATGATGTTATGTTTCGATGTTGCGAAATAATTGAGATTAATAACGGTCGCGGGCGAACAATAATACGTGAGAAATTGTCCGCCAATTTCATCCGCTCATTTCTTTGCTTCTATCCCAATTTACATGCCTTCCCTTATTTTCGTTCGGACGCGGTAAAGCATACAAACAAATTGTACTTTTTATAAAATGTTTATCTCGACGATTCAAAGTAAAATGACCGACGATTAGTTATACAGGAAAGTTCATTGAATTAAAGTTAATTAAGGTTTTGTTATTAAGGGTTTACATAAGTCTCCAACGTTTTTAATAAAAAAAATTGACATTTTCAATGATTTTAAGTGATATGAAATTGCTCATTAAGTTACTCCAAATGTAAGAGCGAGTTCTGTCTGCGTTTGGCTTCGTATACTTTGTATACTTATTCGGCTCAGTAGTTAGTATTTCAAGGTTATGCTATCGAGAGATTTCCAATCTTACGATGTGGCCTTTTACATCAAACGATTTTAATCATAACTTAATAACTTAATGACAGTGTCATCTTTTTGTTAAATGGCGGAGACTTTTTTGTAAACCTGATATAATTTTAAACGTTTCACTGAATTATTCATAACATTGACGCAAATGGCGTTCCAACTACCATAATTTTAATTGCGTTCTTATGTTATTTCTAGGCGCGCATGTCGTATGCAAATTAGATTATTGCACGCGTGGCTTTTGCACAGTTAATAATCACTTAATACTTCCCAATAAATATTGCTAAAAATTGTCCGCACCTGTGCAATTGCTCGCAGAACACGACTTCAAACAAGAGTGGCAGGTTTTAAAAGCGATCGAACAAACATTTATTCACGAAGAACTTTCAAGATGGAAAAATGTGATTTCGCGGAAACCACCTTTTCGTGCGCCGCGCGCCTTGTAACTTTGCACGTTACTCCTCGAACGTTTGCGATATAAATTCGACATGGCCCCACAATGCAGCATACTGTAATGTTTTTTTTGCTCCCTTCTGCCTTTTTCATATTTTGAATTGGGAACCACGTTGGACGAACCAATCACGGAAATAATAATAGAGAAGGAAACTTTGTTACTTCCAGACATTTGTTATTCAACAACTATGCGATGAAGTACAAGATTAAATAATAGCTTCGCTCGAATGCTTGTGTAAAATAATAAAGATTTCGTGTGCTTTTATAGCGCGCCGGATGGTCGCAATTTGTGCTGTAATTGTTTTAGGAGTTGGCAAATAGATAAGGTTATAATGCAAAGTAAAGAAATCGTTCATGTAACGCGAGACTCCAACTTTCGGGCCAAAATTGTTGCACACAATCAAAGGTCGAAGGTCAGTGTCCCGCGATTAGAAGCTTTATTAGGGACGATCGATTCTGAGATTTAAAATTGCGATTACAAATTTGTCGGATACACTGAGAAAAATGTGACAGAAAATATTACTGCTTTTAAAAGTAAAAGCGTCAGTTTTGAATGTTATCTTTATACCCGAAGCGAAATATTTTCCTTTTAAGAAATAGTAATTTTTATTGAAAAACCTACGTGTATTTGAAGCAAAGTTTAAATGCAGTAATATTTTCCGTTACATTTTTCTCGGTGTACGATGGAACGCGAGCTCTAACGTAGCAGACATTAAGCTGACCCATATGTAATTGTAATCTCCAATAGTGAGTAGTAATTTACGTCATCGCAATAATTATCACGCAATCTGCGTTACAGCATTGAATCCCTGGCTCGAGAGATTTCATTCATATTGAGTCAGTCTGGCCGGAAATCTGTTGATCTGTTGATCCACTTGTGCTTGTGCTCTTTCTTGTTTTACACCGTCGGCATTCAGCTATGAAAACAGTATACTTTCTGTACCTCCTTGGTTCGTACAATAATATTTTCAAAATAAATAACAAGATGGCAAACGAGTGACTTCTGCTGTTCTTTGTGTAGTTTATATGTTATTTTAAAAAGTAGAAAAAATTCTTGCTCGTAGAATATAACAGTTTTCCGGTAAATATATTTTGTTAAATCGATAAAATTAAAGAAAAAATATAATCAAATTGTTAACTTTGAATTTATGTGAAATTCGAATAATTATTCATTCAAACAAAGCGCACGTGTTTTTATGATGACAGCGAAAAGATAAATTTATTGTATATTGACAATTTAAAGGCTGGGCAATCGATAACCTTTCAAGCTTATAAGTTATATATGGTATCATTGTGAATAGTTATGATAAATGATATGTGCAATTTGTATATAAACATTGTTGTATTTATGCTCCGTTATGATCCATTTTATAATTTAGATATATTCTTATTCGAAAGAAATTCTTTATAATGTAAAAAATAAAATTCATAGCTTTAAAAAGACCTTTAAAATAGGTTGAAGAATTTGAAAAAAGCATTATTTTAATCATTTTTTCGACTGAGAATTAGTTAAGTCAAGTATAAATCATTTATTTAATGAGGAGTAAATTATAAATTATTGAAGATTGATGAAATTGTATTAAAGTTTATATGGGACAGAGATTACTTTATTAAAAGATTCGTGTGAGTTGCGCCGTGAAAATTCGATCAAGTGGATAATTAATCCGGAATATCTTACGTTTTAATTCATTAGAAGGCTCTGTAATATATGTGCCTCGATCTTGGCAGATCGTGGCGGGTGAAGTCGGATGAGGCTGACCGCACTCTAAACCCGAATAAAAAGATTGGTAAAAATAACAGTCCCCAGTGTCCACCGATTCCAGACTCAATTTGTCTCTCGCGAAATAAATTGCTTCTTCCGCTTTCCTTGTTACTTAAGGGAAAAGGTTCTTTATATTACTGTGTGTCCATAGTGTTCGCAATTTTTGCGAAATCCGAGGCGCCGTTAACGACAAACGATGTCGATTCACCTTGTAATTGTGAACACTGCGAGGAGAGTAAAGTAATTGGTCTTGAAAAGAATGAGAGCAGTGTGGAGGAAGATGTCGATGCAGACGGGGATCGAACTATTTGCGCGAGAAATCGAAATCAGGAGGACCGGTCATTCCCGAGCGTTTGCCATATGCTCTGCTATAATCGCTGCACGTATTACCGCATTTGGCCAATCAAGCAGGACGACATTGGAAAATATATTGTCGCTGCACGCAGAGAACGTAAGTTTTAATTGCCACACTTTGCTAATTCTTATTTTACCGTTACTTATTATGATTTATTTTAATATCTGTAGCTTATAATAACTCAGGAATAATAGTATATTTATAGTATTCTTTATAATATGATATAGTAATTTCACAAATATTATAAAAAAATGAAAACAAGGAATAGAACTCGTTACCTCTCAGTTATCGGTCACGCTCATTATCACTACTCTATGCCATCGCTGGAAAAATAGTAGCGTAGATTGATGGTGAAGGGCACGACTTATGATTGTGAGGTAATGAGTTCTATTTCTTGATCAGATATTTTTTTAAAATACTATATCATATTATAAAGAATATTATTAATGCACAGATATTTCCGAGTTGTTACAAAAATTTTAGCAACTACTAATAACATTCTCTCAGTGTATTGCTTGCTGAATAATATAGAAATAAAAAAAAGATAATAAGATATACTACTGGCAAGTGATTCAGAATATGCACATGCATACATGCATGATGCATATATTATAACATTGTTAATAGTAATATTCAAATTATCAGAATCTTCGTTTGTATAATTCAATTACAAACAAGTTTCTCTTTGTTTTATCCATTGGTATTTGAAATACACATATAGTATATAAATTTAGATTATGTGGAAAGTTATTTGACATCAAAGCTACTTGGATGAACATACTCGCATTTATAACTTAGCTCATGAGAAACTTTATAAATGTGATGCATGTGAAATGTTAAATTAATCATGTTTAATTTGATGTATCTGTATTGGTTGACTTTGCATTCATATGAACATGTTTATAAATATTACTACTGTACAGATAAAATACATATTCATAAATTGGGTTGTATTAATTTATTTGAGATAATTATTTGAGTACATGTAATTTTATTTACAAATTTAATGGTATAAAACCTATCTGCTTCAATAAATGAATACATGGCCTTAAACAATATAAGGAAAGATCATACTTAGCTTTTAGTGGAATACTAAGTGCGATTAAGATGATTGTCATTTTCACATTTTAATGGACTTTTCCACAAAGCTTTACCTTTGTACAAATAATATTATTTTTGCATACAATTTTATTCCAATTTTTAACAGCGATTGGTTGTGATAAAACCAAATTTATAAGATATAAAATTATTTTATTTCATACTGGCAGTTACAGTCAATCACTCTATGCGGTATTGTTATTTAGCAATTGAAACTTAATTTAAAATGTCATTGTTTTTTATTTATTTAATAATATAGAAATTGCTTCATACAAAAGCGAAATCAATTTGAAATGCAATTTTCACTTAATAACTCAGCTTTACTCACACACACACACACTCATACATATAAATTATTTGATTTGAACAATGGAAGTTACAAAATAATTGTTATTAATTTTTTTGTTTGAAGAATTTTGTTAACATTTATTATTATAACAAATTTATTATTTTTCAATTTTTTCAAGTTAACTGAATAGGGTTTTCAAACAGAGGGGGGGAAAATGAAAACTGCCAACAGCTTTTAGTTTTCGAGTAAATCGAATTCGAGCTACGAAGGGCAGCAAAATTGAGTGCAATTAGTGGGTTGTGCAATCACGAGCTAATTAATTATTCTATTGCGGGGCAATTATAAAAAAAAAGCTATCGCTGTGATCAAATGCTCTGGCTCATGTTATCCACGTTTATTTGCAGATTACTACAAATTGCGGGAGGGTTCGTGTCAGCAATAATCGACAAAGCATTGATGGTCTCAGTAATACGTCGTTTCTTCCACATGCAACATCCTTTGATTTATTCGTTACGCCATTTCGTTTCATATAGTGCAATCAAGAATTCGTCAGTTTCTAAACTTATTTTGTATGCATTAATATTGTATGCATATATCTGTTGGTATAGTCAAACTAATACACATGATTAATGTTGTATTTTTCTGCTGAAAAAACTTGGTAAAGTAACGTTGCTTAAAATAAAAATAAAACTATATTTAAAGTGTATTATTAAAAGCATAATATTTTGAATGTTTTTAACATGTTTATACATATATATATATATATACATTAGAAAAGTTTGCTTGAAATAAAATTATATTGAAAAATAATGAAAAACATTAATTAAATATATTAATTGATAAATATTACATAAAAATGACATGAATGTAAAGAACCATTATTCAAAAAAAATATTTTTGCGCGCCATTTGCTTTAGCGCGAAGTAGTCGCTAGATCGTAATCGATAAATTGCAGCATCATCGCCGCTGCGCCATTACTGCCGTTGCGCCGTGCCATGGCCGTTGGCGTACATCGATGTTTTTAAATTAAGGGAGCGTGGTCGTGAGAAGTGGTGGATTCTGGGTCCGGGTACAAACGAGCGGTTATCGCGATTTCTCTAATGGTAGGAAAATGTTGGATGAGATTTTTTCCTAAGAAAACTGTGAGTTTATTTTATTTCTTTGTGTTTTTGCCAGTCATCCTTGTAGGGATAAGCCCTTCGGTTTTAAAGTTTAATTTGAAGTCCACGGACACTTGTTTCTTGAATAATAAGACAAATTTAGTTAGGCAATGGGGAGGGAAAGGAAAATGGGCGAAAAAAAAGTTAACGTTCGATCTTGGACTTGCGTAGGATCGTGATATTGCATTTGCAAAATCCGTGGTCAATTCGTTGCGCCACCATTCCGTCGTTACGCGTAGTCGCGAAAAGTAGTGGTTTGTCGGTTCGTGGGTTCGGTTTCGGAAAAACGCGAGTGTGCGCGAACAGTTCCTGCGTATTCTCTAGTCGTAAGACATGGCGGACTACTATCCAAGTTCGAGACGTTCAAGACTTCTTCTGCTTGTAAGTTTGTTTTATTTATCCGTTATGAGAGATCTTTATGAAAGTAAGCTCAAAGGCCCGACATTTTGTTTGTTGCCTAAATGGAGTTTTAAGAAGTTTACTTTTTACTGCAATGATAAAAGATATTGCTTTTCAAGTAATTTTACCATTTTCATCTTTAAGAATCTTTAAGCATCTTTAAGAATAACATTTTGTTTTCGTTGAAATGACCTTTGTTATCAACATAAATATTTCATTTATTACGGTATCGATTTACTATTTCAACAATTATTCCAAAAAGTCTACACTTTCAATTAATTTTATGGTTTCAGATTTTTATAATTGACTTGTGTTGGTTCAATTTTTTTTTTTTTTATAATTATAGTGAAATTTAAAAATTGAACGTATAAAAACCGTTACATTTAATGTATAAATCAATGCATTAGTTTCACTCATTTTTCCCCTCTAAATTTTAATGTGAAATTATTACGTGAAATATAATATTAAATCATAAATAATATACTATTTTTAGATAAATATATGAATGGTAGTTTATAACATTTATGTAAGTATTTTGCAAATGTAATAAAAGAATTTTTTGTTAAGAACTTGTCCGCCATCTATCGTTGGCGCGAGGTAGCGCGTTGGGTCGCGGTCGATAAGTTGCGCCATTACCGTCGTTATGCTGTGCTGCGATTGCTGGCGTATTGAAGTGGCGATGGTGCATGTTTCGCTGTCGCGAGAAGTAGTGGTTCCTGAATCCGGCACCAATTGGCTGCAACTGTGCTTGGACGATTCCTGCTTGCTTTTATGCCGGGGAAAATAGCGGACGGCGTTCAAAAGTGACGAGTCATCGGAAAAGGTTAGTTCGTTTATTTCTAATTTGTTACTAATAGCATTTTCTAGCTGGTTGTTCCTCTGTGTTCCGTGGTTCTGGAACATGGGCGTTACAGTCTCGGGACACCTGTCGAGTTTCTTCCGTATTATAACCTAAAAGTTGTTTGTATTTAAATTGCTTTCGTTTTCAACAACTTTTAGGTTAAAATGCGGAATTCGAATGCTGTACCGGGACTAACGCTTATGTTCTAGAACCAAGGAACATAGTGAAACAGCTCGATTGATAATGCTATAAGATTATTTATGTGAATAATGGTCTGTTTATTTGCATCTTTAACCTAAAAATGTTATAAACAAGTTTCTTTTTTTGAGATAGGGAATTCGTGATTTATATGATAAATTGATGTTGTAAAAATGAACTTGGCACAAAGTTAATATTTTATTGCAATATAATTAAAATTTTTTTAATAATTATTGAAATTTATTCAGGCTTTTATGTATATCTATTGCAAGTGCCACATTTTCCCATATAATTCTTGAATTTTGAGATTTTAAATTAAACCCCGGCAAAAATAGGACGGTGAAATACGTGGAATGCCCCAATATAATGAGACTTCTTCCAAAATTGGGACTTTTCAACGTATTTCAGCATTTCATTTTCACCAGGGAAAATATCTCTCTTATTATATCCGGAACATATATTTTTATTAACGGCATCAAATTTTATACATCTTAAAAATATTATATTTCAAATTTAGCCTCTGTTAGAATAGATGCTATTCTTGTACTTCCTACCTTAAATAATAAAGCAAATTTTGTCTTTAACAAGGACATTTTCTATTCGCTGAAATGAGCATTCTTGCTTGTGTAAATATTGCACATATTTTATTTATTGTATTATATAAATTATTTTATAAATGTTGATATAAATACTTTAACTTACAAATTTTAAAAGAAAAAGCATCAATGAGATATTTAAAGAAATTTAATTTTTATTACAAGTTATCTTTTTACTGTTTTATATATGCATATTTTATGAAGTGGTGTAGTAAATAATTTTCTCGGAATTTCAGATTAATTGATTATAATTCTGTGATTTATGTGGGAATTATGTTTAAACCTATATTAAAATTTAATGATATTATAAATGGATATTGAGGACGTTGATAATTTTAGAATTGGTTCGGAAGATAGGCAGATGGACTATTAGTAGACTATTGGGCCACTGTCGCATGTCGGTAGTTGTGGGAGAATTAACCAGACACAGTAGTAGAGTTCTCCTCGCAAATTGAGTTGTACGGCACCGGAATTTAAACATTCAAATTAACCTGTTTAGCAAGTCAATGTGCCTAATGTGCTCGCCGCGGTTCCGCATGGTTGTGATCCTAATATTCAATCGATAACAATGTCTTATCTTCCCCCGTTCGGCATTCGTGGAGCCTCGTTCGGGGAGCATCTCTCTCTTTCTGCGCTTGTTATTTTTCGGGTATCAACGTCAACTTGATTTAAACCGCTTTTGGCGCTTATTTTCATTTCACTCGTTGTTTTGATTATTTTTCTTTTTCCCTTTTTATCTCATAGCAGTTGATTTGATAATATTTCCGTATTAATAATTCCGTGTAGTTGTCAATGCAAATTATTTTTCCAACAATTCAAATGTTCAATCGGATCAAATTTTTAAAATTATACATCCATTATATCAATTCTATAAAGTCTACAATTTCAATTAATTTAAGCTTTTTATAATTGAATTGGTGCCGCAATCTTTAAAATCTGGCCCATAGAAATGACAAAATAAAATGAGATAAAAGAGACAAAATCAAAGGAGAGAGGGAGAGAGAGAGAGGAAAAGGAAATATATCGACTACACTTAGTTTTGCGTAATGAAACGAAAAGTTGTGAAAACTTCGCAACGACTAATGACTTATCGAGTACGATGAGACTGCGCTGCAATAAGCTGCTTGTAAATACGAAGTAGTTGTAGAACTTTATTTAACATTTGAGCACTAAGTAGATTTGTGTATAAATCCTGATGCGGGGGAGTTGGTGGGCATATTTGAATTGACTACGGGCGCGCACGTTAAGGTTTATTGAATTTTATTTGGCGGCGCACAAAGAGCAGCCATAAAGCCGCGTCGCATCCGACAATGTTATTTTCTTGTTCAAGTACCCGCGATTTTAATTATACCGCGGTGTTAAGTCGTTTGAATTGAAATTACACTCGCGTTAAAATCATTCCCAATTAAAGCCCCGCGACTTTGGTGGGGGGGGGGGGGGGG
>JABFPN010000788.1:0-38273 GCA_022817305.1 Leptoteleia sp. ZL-2020
CTAATGCGCATGCGCTATACAGTTAAAACGAGATACACTATCCCGCGACAACGTTTCTCTCTCGGCTCGCTTTTCAATATGCAGAGAGCATGGCAGTGCACGTTCCAGTATTACTATATTTCAGTGGTTGAAACACGATTGAACGAAATAAAGGGGAACGGGGAGCGGGCGAAACATCGGTTTGGGTCGTCCCTAATCCGCCGTAAGCGAGCGAGTGCGCCGACGCGCACGTGAGGCGCAGTGTCGGCCGTAAGCTCGCAAGCGCCGAGTCAGTTGGGCGAATCGTTTCGCGGTGAGCGCAACGCAAGTACGAAGGAATTGTTGGTGCAGGATCGCGCGCTCGATTGTGTACCGCCAGTGTGTAGGCGTCGTCGTGTACGCGTGGGCTTTGGTGTTTTTGTACGCGCGTCAGAAAGAGACGGAACACCATCGGCCGCTTGTTCGTGTTGCGCACGGGGGAGAGATATTGAGCGCGGCTGGCCCGCGATTATGCTGATTCGCGGCGTGAGGAGTGCCGAGTCGTCCCACGGCGAGTCGATGGGACGCACCGTCAAGTGAGCCTGCGCCGAGCTCCAGTGCGCCTGCGCCGAGGAGGCACGATGTCGCGAACCCGCGAGCTCCTGGCGTTCCTCGCCGCCGCGGCCCTTTGCTACGCCGCGTCCTGCCGGGCCGCGTCCAGCTGTCCGGTCGAATGTGAGTGTCTCGGCAACAACGTCGCCTGCACCGAGCTCCAGCTCGTCGAGCCACCCAGCGGACTACCCAATTGGACGGAAACTCTGTAATTTCATAACACTCTTTTATACATATATCTCCGTCCTTGTCTCGCGCGCCTCGTTGGTTTGCTGTTTCAGTCCGTTTCTCGTGTTGTCGAAGGGATTCCCTTTCCTTTATGATTTTGTCATTTCACCAATAATCACGTAAAACTTCTTATTTAAAATGTTACAAATTTTTTGATGATTAGTATCGATAATAAATTTTAACGTACAAACATATCTTTTTAATATTATCAGACTTTTTCATTGATATTCCATGTGGGTCAATTTTGGCACATTTCAGCTTGAACAACTGAAAAAGGATGCATTTATGTCGAATAGTATTGTCGGACCTTTTCTAATTTAGGAAATTATTCAAACCGAAGCATACCATTTGTAACACTTTGCTCGGTTTTAAATGATTGGCGATTCAAACCTATAAAAAAAGTTTGTATCTTTTTAAAATTTTAAATATTTATATTTTTCTTTCCCGTCAAAGGGAATCCCTTTTCCTTTTCCCCCGTTCCTCGCCTTTCTTCGCCGTCTTTCTTTTACGTCTGGCTCCGACGCTGGTATTTATATTTATTGCGCCGAGGAGATGGAATCGTTTCTCGCTTGAAATCGTCTTGCGTACACACACGCCAGAGCGACTTTTCTCTCTCTCTCTCTCACTCTCTTTCGCAAAGCGATACGCTTTATACGGGGTGACCGTTAAGTTTCTCGATGTTTTGTTGTTGCCCTTATTCGCGCTTAGTCGAACGTAAGCACGCTTGGGATATCTCTTCGATCGATAAACATTGTTTCGGAAAGGCAATTATTTTTCTCGCTTTGTCTTCGTTTCGTTTTTTGGGGAGGGCGGGGGTGTATTGTCGGTTGATTGGTTACAATAAAGCGATGTTTACTTCCAGACAATGTTGATGAAATGTTTGAATAGTTTTTTGGGGAAAAGGTTTTTTTTTTCTTTCTTTTTCTTTCTTTCAAGTTTAGTGCTGTTTGTTTTGGAATTGAGGGCGATTAGTACTTTATGATCCTTGTTTTTTGTTTTGTTCTGTGTCATCGGTGTTTAGAATTGAATTGCTTTGATAAATAAATGTATATTTTGCCGGTAGATTGTATGGAAATATTATTTCATTGTGAAATGACTAGATTAGTATTGTTTCGAACAATTGCCCGTTTAGTGTCTCTAGATTTTTTTATGATCATTCTTTGACTGTTAAAAAAGTCATACTATTGTATGAATTTCTTTTAATGAGTGGAATAAATTTCGTTGTTATGGGATGAAATGAAATAATTATACACGAGAATAATATTGTCTGTTAAAATATTATAATTATACCTTGGAATATTTATTACATTTAGTTTATTTGTATTAATGAAGTAAACACATTTATGTTCACATATGATTATTTTATAACATCAATTTTTTCTATAAAAGATTTATAGAAAATCTTTTATAAATCTTTCTATAAAAGATTTATGAACATTTTATCTTAATGATGACCATATTTTAGAGTATTCACTTTTGTGACAATAGAAGCAATTTAAAATTTATATAATGGAAATTAATTATAATTTAATAATTTGGTTAATCATGTACTTCTTTTCATGTATATTATGTTATCATTTTTTATGTGTCAAAAATATTGTACGATCTTTTTAATTGATCATAAATTATTTAAATTGAGTTATAATTTTAATTCAATCTTACTCAAACTAATAATAAAATAAAAGTTTTATATCTTAATTCGTTACACATATAAAAATACTATTCCAATAAAATAATTTATAGTTTATATATAGTAATTTATAAACACATGTATATATATCAATTATGTATTGATATAAAATATAAAAAGCTTAACTTTGCATTTAAACAATTGTATTATAAAATGTTTTTAAATAAATTTAATGGAATCTTAATGGAATTAATTTACTTAATTTTAATTTAAGTAAAAAAATTATCTGATTAAATTGGTTAATATATAAATACTAACATTTAATTACAATTCATATATTAATTAAATTTATTAAGTAATTCTAAATAATTATCATGCTTCTGTAATTGTGTAATTAATATTATTAGCATTTTAATACAAAAATGATTATCAATTATATTTTTATTCTAAAATAAAAAGAATTGTTCGTTCATTTATATATTACAATATAAGATGAATACTTTTTCATATATCAATATACCTTACAATAAACAAATTAAATATAACACACTATTTTCATATCTAATAATTATTAATTGATAAACCTTTTGAATAAAGGAATCAACTAACGTATCTATTTTTATATTCACTTCCTTAATTTAACAGCAATTTTAATTGCCCGTCCTTTTTCTCATTAAATGATAATTCAATTTACTGCAACAACTGGCCAATTATAGATGTCTGGTAATTTATTTTGGACTACGCTATATATATGGCGTCGCAAAATATCCATTGAATCACAGATTCCTCGCTTCATTAACTAATCGCCAACAATTCTTCAATTAAGAACACGGTAACAAAAAAAAATATTCCAATTAATTGGATTAATTCTTGAGCATTAACTTTGTTTTTAATTTTGAACAAAAAAGATGTATCAAACCATCCAAGACTAATTTATTTAAATGCAGCACTATCCTACAAATCCATTCATTTAAAATTAAATGAAGAATGCATATCATTTTTAAGTTACATTTACAATACATTGAATCTTAATTGGATGCACAAACCATTCTTGCATATATACTTATAATAACTATTGAAATAAGACGATTGAAATGACAAAGAATGAAATTGAAAGACCTGTGAATGAATAATTGTAAATTGCCAGGCCACCGTGTATGCACAAGACACGTACTCCTAAGACACGTTACGCACGCGTCGCGCCGTCTACGAAACCTGCTCTAATTTGTTATCTGTTATATATATATATACACCTATAACTTATATATACTTTATATATATATATATATATATGCATACACGTAGTATATATTTTTCGGTTCGTAAACTGTCCACTCGATTTCAGCCTTTTTATTTTATTTTTACATAAGCCAAGTTGACAAAAACACTATTCTCGTTGCATCATTTTCAGCCTCCCCCCCCCCTCCCCCCTTACCTTGTCTCACCGAAGGGAAATGTTCGTTGATCATATTTTTAGAACGTCCCACAATAGACAAATCTTCTTGCAAGGTGCAAATGAAAATTAATTACAAAAAGAGAAGTGAAATGGACAGAAAGATTGTATTAGTGCTGAATACAGTGAGGTGATCCTAGTAAAAATGAAGCATATATGGTCTATATATATTTTAACAATTTCATACAAAAAAATAAAATCATATTTGGATATATATATATTGTTTCTTAATCCGTATATGGCCATGTATGAATTAAGAATAAACATATATGTCCATGTATGAAATTGTTTAAACATATATGAACATATATCCCTAGTGAAAATGAAGCACATATGCTCCGTATCTTTTTTCTTAATCCATATATGGCCATACACGGATATACATGGTCGAGGCATGCCAATAATTGATATCATATAAATTTCTCTGCCAATGTGGGGAGTAGGTTCCTGTCAAAAATGCCCCAATAGATGCCTAAATATTTAAACAATTGTCAATTATTAGTTACACAACGATGACACACATGGTGTGTGTCTTTTTAAGATTGACTTCCTATCGAGTTTTATGCTCCGTGATAACGATAACGAGCGAAAGCTCGGGGAAACACGGCATGATAATGACTCTAATATTTTGCATTAACGCAGCTAGGAACAAAAAAAATACGATTGACTCAACCGCTCAGCGTGACATCTGAATGAAACAAAGCTGATGTAATTTATCGTGCAAAAATGCGTTTGTGAAAACAGTCCCGGCTTTGCGAATAATTACCGCTGATTAATAACAATTCTTTTTCTCTCTTTCATTCTTGCAAAATTAGCCTTTGATTTCCCCCCCCCCCCTTTTTTTCCTCTCTGCTCACTCGGAATGGGGATTCAGTTTTTGTCCAAAGTTGTAAATTAATTTATACACATATATTATTGTTCTTATAAATTTTATTATTATTAATGCATTTTGTTTATTGTTTTACATTGGAAATAAGATATATAAATAAAATAGTAATGAAGTGCTGTAATATTATTTTTAAAAGACAATCCACAGCAGTTTTCCCCTTTTGCATATTTCACATTGTTCATTTTTAAAAAGTAAAGCTCAACGTGAAGTAAAAATAAAATGCGCGCGCATCCGCGGCAAATATAAATGTCAGGAGGAAATGAATTATTCGTATGGACGGATTTTTAAGCAAAAAATGTTAATAAGTTAAAGAATTTATTGTGCTTATGGACAAAAATTGTTAAAATTGTTAGTATGAGAAAAAAAAATGTATTAATAATAAAATATGCAGTACAATTTATAAATGCTAAAAACTATGTAAATTATTTTCTCTTGCATTTTTAACTTAAACTTATAATTACGTGTTAGAGTATATTGTAAACTAAAAGGAGAATAAATTTCACAGTCGGAGATGTTTTAATTGATAATAAAATTGATCTTAGATAAGGAAAAGGTGTCACGTTATATTAGAAGAATACATAGAAATTCGAGGAATCCTCAAAACCCGCGAGGACAAAGTATGAAATTGGATACAGGAGGTGAATGCGAATTTTTTTTCTCTTTTTTTTTTTTGCTCAGTTCTCTTTCACGCGTCCCCCCCTCCTCCCCTCCCCTCTAGAGTTATCGAACTTTCGGTACTGGTTGTGCTAGTCATTTGATACGATTGATTAAGTGTAAGCCGATACGGCATGGACAGTGAAACAGGTTGATAGATATGTGGATTGAATATTTATTGCGTTCGTTCCGCGCGGCAATTTTTATAAAACACCAATAACGAGCTATTTTGCGTGGGACACGATTCTAGCACGTTACAACAAAACTGAGCTCGAACATCGGTTTGTAGCAGTGTTATTACGTACCAAAACATGCGATTGTTTGTTTACTTGAAAATGAAATTCTCGGTAAATTCATATTTACGTTTCAATAACTAAACGTACACAAAGAATGTTAATGTATTTGTTTTTATTTTATGCTGTGTAATATTGATGGAAATCAAAATTAGTGGCCGGAAAAAAATGCATTAAAAGTTACACTTGGGCAAAATTATGACTTCATGAGTATGTCAACGCATCCCCGTACCAATTTTTAAAAGGATGAGTTGAGATATTCATTAAGTCGTAAAATCATGATTTTCATGATTTTCAAAATAGTCTATTATTTAATACATTAAAAATAAAATATATTGGTAGCCGTGCGGTTGACGTCGCCTTTGACTTGGGTTACCAACTTAAAACCACTTTTTTCCTCGTCGAGTAATATACTATACTCGGTCCCCGTAAATATTTCATATCGTAGAAGCATATTACCCTCTTTTAGAGGGCGCATTAAATACAAAAAATTAAACGACCCAATTCGGCGCAACTTATATCATAATACATTTAAAGGCGTCCGGACTCTCGGACGTCTCTTTTAGTGGCGCACGTAATTTGAATTTGCGACTCGAAACGAAAATGTCGTTTATTACTCCAGATGTAATGGGCGCCTGTCGTTCTTTTAAGTGGCATTAAGTATTAAGATTGAAATCAACGCGCGAGGGGCTCTTCATTCGGACAAATAAAAGCCCCGTCCGGTGTTTGATAGTCCGAGAGGTGACTTTCGCTATTTGCAATTGCGAGGTTCGGCCTGACCTTTTTGAACGTCTTTTTCACCCCGCACGAAAAAGCAAATGGGACGCGCGCGAAATGAAAGAAACGTTGGAACGAGAGAGGATCGCTCTTTCTGTCGCGCGGCGAGGGAGAAAGAGAGAGAGAGAGTGAAAAAAAAATCGTACTTTTGAGAGTGAAAGAAAAACCTTGAACGCGTATTAAATCGGGCGTCTTCTATGAAGGCATAAATCACTGATTTGAATAAGTATTCTTCGCCAGGCAGAAAATTAGTTTCGTACGGTTCTTCTTCGTATTATGATTATGATTATTCATAATCGTGTTTCGTGAATCGCCGTGGAAGGAAAGAGAAGGAGAAAAAAAACCAGTCGAGGTTTTTGCGTATTTTTTTTTACCCTCCACTTTAGATTACGATTGTTATTGAAATTGGGAAGAGGATTGTGGGTTCTTAAATGGCGTTGCGAATTGTAAGACGAAGAAAAATTGCAAAACAAAAAGAAGATGAAACGTTATAAAAAATTTTATTATTTAAGGTGAAATGTCACTTGTTGACCGACTCAGAATGAACTTAACCTCCTTAATAATACGTATCTTTAAATATAATGTAAAATCGAAATTAATTTAAGAAAAACACAACGTACGTCAAAAGTTAAACAAGTTTAGAATTGTTTAAATTAGTTTTTGTGCATTGCAATTATTCTCAGAAAGCTATCTTTTGGAAATGTTTTCGTCGACTATTTAGATGTAACATATAATATAATTAAAGATATATATTATTAAGAAGGTTATGTTCATTCTGAGTTGGCCATCAAGTGGCATTTCAATTTAATGAGCGTTATTTGTATTTTTCTATATTATTTCTTCATAACAATTTATTACATTTTGTTTTTTTTTCTTGTTGCAGAGAACTGAGATCAAATAATATTGCCAAGCTTGAATTTAATGCATTGGTTAATTTAATAAAACTGTAAGTTTATAGATATACATATATGTGTGCATGACACGTCAATCTATGTTAGGTTTTAGTACTCTATTAATACGAATAGCATAAAAATAAATTTATTTTATTGTTCACAGGGATGTGAGTTCCAACAAGTTGGGGGATAATTTTACTCTTACTTTATCGAATGGAACTCAATTGAGGGAATTAAAATTAAGTCATAATAAGTTGACTACTATACCCACACGATTGTACCTAAAAAGTTTGACACATTTGTATCTGTGAGTAAAATTTTTGTCCAATTGATCTAACTGAAGCAATTGTGCATGAAAATCTCCTTTACATTATGATTCTTATTTTTTTATTTTCAGATCTCACAATTTGATTACAACCATCGATGGAAATGCTTTACTGAATTTCCCTAACTTGCAACATCTTGACATGAGTTTCAATAAAATAGGCGAATTGAATCGTTCTTATTCGTTCTTTCCACCAAATAGACTAACAACATTGTACGTATTTTAACGTATCATCTGGCCTTATCTAACTTAGCCAGATAAAACACTTGCATGTCATTCTTAATGCATGTACAAATAAATAATTTTCATTTTTACAGAAATTTAAACGCCAACAATATCCAGACTATCCAAGGTGACTTTTTTGGTAACTTAACTGATCTCAAGGAGTTACGTTTAAACAAGAATCGACTTAGTAATTTGAATAAGGTCTTCACAGGGCTAGACAAGTTAAGACTCTTGTAAGTATTTAGTTTTATGCTATTTTTACAGTGAAAATACATTATATCTCTATGATTCTATAAACAATATACTTTTTTATGTATAATAATGCATTTTTTACTTGTTATTATACTATTGTAGAAGTTAATGAATAAATAAATTGAATTCCAATAATTCTTATAACATTTTTGCATTCTTCAGGGAATTGAATCGAAATGAATTGAAGGTGATACGTACCATGACTTTTCAGCATTTGCTGGATCTTCGCGATCTGAGAATCAAAAGAAATAAAATAACAAAATTAAATACTGCCTCATTCTGGCGTCTGCATAATTTGGTATACCTTCAATTGGACCACAACCAATTGGAAGCGGTAGATAAAGGAGTTTTCTTTGACCTCAAGCGGTTACAAAAAATCTCACTATCCCATAACCGCATCTCAAGTATCGATAATCAGGCTTGGAATTTGTGCAAAGAAATTGCCGAACTGGATTTATCGTACAATAATTTGACCAGCATTGAACGTGTAATGTTCGAATCATTGGACAAACTTGAAAAACTAAAACTCGATCACAATACGATAAAGTACATTTCCGATGGTGCTTTTAATAATACGCCAAATCTTCAAATCTTGTAAGTAGCAATAATTATGTTGCTAAAATATGTAACTACATAAAATAGTCTCTTTTTTTTGTAGAACTAAGTCAATTGCAGTCCGTTTGATGATGTCGCAGCCGAGTAATTACTATGAATCATTCAAAGCTTCTTAAATAAGATTAATATAACCGTTTTCTGCATTTTCCTTATCTTTTGTCCTTTGAGAATATTGTATTAGAAAATTTAATAGCGATCAACTCTCATACGATTGAATCGTTAATCATGCTTTTTAAATATTGAATTTCTGAAACACTTACAGAAATAATATTAAGAAAATAGATATAATTATGAGCGGCAGAAACTTAAAGTTAATAACTTTTTTTTGATATAAACATAATAGTCAAAAAGGACTACAAAAACAAAGGCGATGTGTAATAATCATATAAGCATTGTTGTTAAGTACTTACGGTAATTACTGACTTTACGAGAAATATATACATTTACCTTGAACTATGAAATATACAAACTTGTTGAAACTAATCAAAGTTTCTTGTAAACTAGTAGCAAGAAAACTGTGACCATCCGATCTTTGTGATAAGAATTAATAAATAAATTTTTTATAATAAAATTGACACGCAATTAAGCATAATTTTCTATCAAATATTTAATACGAACATTTCAAATTATATTATATTGTCAGATTGCGTGTATTAATTGTTCGTGTTTTAGTTACCAGTTTTATAAAGGAGTCTCATATTTGAAAATAATTGATTTATATTGTGTCATGACAAAATATGTTTACATTTCAGAGATCTTGATTACAATGAAATTTCATACATGGTCGAGGATATAAATGGAGCTTTTTTGCCATTGGGTCAGCTCACCGCGCTGAGTTTGGCACATAATCAGATAAAGTCAGTCAATAAAAATGCATTCACTGGATTATCTCGGGTAACAGAATTGGACTTGTCTGGAAATGAGATAACGAGTATTCAGGATTCCGCTTTCTATGTCATGTCAAACTTAAGAGTACTCAAAATGAATACAAGTGAGTCTTATTTGCTTATTAATTTATTTATATGTCCTGTACAAACATTTAGAAGTTTAAATCACTTATGACTATTTAATAACGCAGGTTCATTAGTGTGCGATTGTGCACTTCAGTGGCTTCAAGAATGGCTGCAAACTCATCGTTTCGATGTCAAAGCCAAGTGCGATTATCCTCATTGGTTAAGAGGAATGTCCATTACAAGTCTCCATCCATCTAATTTTACCTGTGGTACGCATACTAGTTTATATTATAATTCAAGTATTTAATAAAAAATCTATTTTTAAATCTAATATTAAATAATGTAAAATAACAATTTTTCTTAAATTAAAAGCAAAATATAAACGACTGAGAAAGGAACTTTGTTATAATTTATATAATAAATGCTTAATTTTCTACGTTAATTTTGAGCTATATTTAAAATTTATAGCGGAATTTCCGAAACCTCGAATTGTCGAGGAACCTGCTAGCCACCTAAGCATTAACAAAGGAGAAAATGCTCAGTTGGTTTGTCGAGCAACAAGCACCTCGGACGCACCGTTATCTTTTATATGGAAACATAATAATATAGAAATAAAAGCAGGTGATAATCAAAACGACACGGTTTCGTCAGACCGCGGGATTACTGAAGGAACTTCAAAATTGCATATTTACAATATATCTCATGCGGATGCTGGGCGATATCAGTGCATGGTTTCAAACAGTTATGGCACAACTTATTCGAACAAAGCGAAAGTCACCGTTACTGGTAATGATAAGTTTATTAATACAAACTTTATTAATAAACACACTCTTAGAAATGTTGTAATCAAATTCATTTTCATCTATTTAAAGTTTATGATGGCAATATGTCATTGAATGTTTAAGTAATCGCAAATGTAAATTATCCTATGTAACTTAAAATGTTCTTAGCAGTTACAATTATGTTGTAAACAATTTTTCTAGATTTTTTCTTACATTATATAATATATTTTTGTAACACGTGCATGGAAATTGCCCTGTTTCCGTCCTGTTTAGAATACTAAAATTGTCTGATTGTAACTAGGACGAAAACTTGCTAATTTTCACTCTAGAACGGAAAACAACTAGTTTCCGTCCGCATCTAAAAATAGCTTATTTCATTTTTCTAAACGGAACGGAAACCGTGCACTCTCCTTGCACGCGTTAGAAAAAATAGTACATGCACCAGGGACGGAGCGACGATTAGAGATTCGTGTATCTCTATCAGCCAACTTCATACTCGTCGATAATTGCTGTCGTTCCGTCCTTGATATATAATATACTATTATTAAATTGTTTAATGCTATTGCAGTTTATCCTATATTCACAAAAATTCCACGAGATGTACGCGTTAATGCCGGGACCACGGCACGTTTAGAGTGTTCAGCGCAAGGAGAACCCGTGCCCGAAATAGCATGGCAGAAAGATGGCGGCAATAATTTTCCTGCAGCACGAGAAAGACGGATGCACAAGATGCCCACCGATGACGTTTTATTTATCATTGACGTCAAAGCAGCTGATAGCGGCATCTATTCTTGCACCGCTAAAAATTCAGCTGGAATGATAATGGCTAACGCAACAATGACTATTTTAGGTCAGTATTTATATATCGTAACTAATTGTTTAAATAAATGTAAATGCTGGCAATTATGCTCTTAAATGTGGTATTAAAAAATTAATGGTTATTTTTTGCAATTTAATTCTAATATCTAATTCATCTATTTAAGTTAAATTTAATAGATGAATTAGATGATAAAACTAATTCAAATATGATAAATTCTCGAATACTCATATAATTTTAAATTAACACTTTATTTTATTTATTCTTATTCAAATTGCGATGACCATCTTTGGATAAATTTTTATCCGTTATTGCTTCTCAGCATTTTCGCATTATACAAAATAGCAAAATTATAAATCCTTCATTGAAATTAATTGATTTTACCATCGTAATTACCCTCGACAGAACCTCCATCTTTTGTAAAACCAATGAGAAATAAAGAGATAACGGCAGGAGGCTCGATCGTATTGGAATGTATGGCCAGCGGATCTCCTCGACCTAAACTATTGTGGAAGAAGAATAGCAAACCTTTGCTGGCAACAGAACGACATTTTTTCACGGCGGAGGATCAGTTACTGATCATCGTCAATACTATTACCAGCGATACCGGAATTTATGAGTGTGAGATGAGTAATTCTTTGGGAAGTATTGTTGGCGCATCGCAACTTACCATTAATCCAGGTAAACAAGTTTTGTAATTATTTACATGCATTATATATATATATATATATATATATATATATATATAATATATTGCGGTTAAGTAATCACTCGTTTCATTTTATTTCCTTTAGATTGAGTTTAATTATTTGACTTCGCGGAAATCTTTTACCGTAATTGTAGTTTTCTTAATTAACGTTTTGAAATTGTAATTCAAATGAAATGTTCGATTCTCGTTTCAGCGCCTTATTCTTTGGTGAACGAAGACAATATCCTTGGTTTGATCATAATTACTGTTGTTTGCTGCGCCGTTATCACCTCCTTCGTTTGGGTTTTGATCATTTATAGAACAAGGCAACGTTTAAATGCCGATTCCACGGTGAATGAACAAACACCGGCTTCTGCCATTGTAACAGTCGCGGAGACAACCATTCATACGTATTTGGATACGAGTTCACAACACAGCAAAGACAGTGGTACTGGAGACAGCACCAATCCTAGTAACGATCAGTTACAATTGTGTTTACCTGGTAAGCAGTTGACTATTATACTGAGAACAATACATTTGCCTATACTTGAAACTCTGATGATCTAAAATTTTATCGAAATATCATGTGAACGAGAAATGTATTTGAAATGCAGAAGAACTTTAATTAAATATTTGGTAATTATATTAATTATTAATATTAATACTGCCATTTTTACCGTTTTTTGACCATATCTTTTGAACGGCAAGAGAACTACCTTTTTTTTTTAATTTTATTGTAATCAACGTGAAAAAACATGTAATTTCGTTTTATAACCCCACCTTAGAGGGGGTATGTGGGTTCACAATTACCAAATATTTTGTCCTTTTGTTTAAAGCACGTATATATTTCTCAAATATAGCTTGTTATTTATTATTATTATTTATTAAACATATTTTATGTGCAGGTAAAGTATGTGAATATAATGAAACATTCAATTTCATGTTATATTATTATTATCTTGAGTATCTTTATTTGCATTTACACGAATTATGCGCTAAATTAAATAAATAACAATGATAAAAATGAAAGAAAATATTGTTTGAAAGTACATTTAATTTATCGTTTGTATGTATAGTTATTTTTTCTTACAGAGGGGATAGTGAGTTGTGCCAGTGCAAACGAGGATGATTGCGATGGCGAGGAAGAAACCGGAGAAAATCCTCTTCTGCATTATACCAATCACGAACGACAAGTAAGGCACGAGAATGACGATTACGTTACCTAAGTTAGGAACATTGGACTGATACAAGCACAAAAACTTGAAATTGCTCGGAAATCGAGGAATACGCACAGTATTTATATGGCTATGTCGCAGGCAGCTCAAGTTTCTTTCAATCGACATAAGACGACCAAAACAATCTTCACCACAAGTTATTCGTTTGAAACGTAACTGTTCTTGTTAATGATCATTTAACTTTATCCATGGTTTCACTCAACCGATATTATTTATAATGCATTATATATTGACTATAAATATGCAATAATTTTTAAAATATGAATAATATTACTTAGGATAATATAATTTATGATTTTAAATTTTGTTGTATATTTTAATAAGGTTTTATATAATGGTTTTGTAAAAAGTTGCAATAGAAATGACTAGATTGTTTGTTTAAATTTTAATAATTACAACAATTTAATGTCATTTGATAAAGAAAAGCCAAGCTTTAGTTGAAAATGCTTTTGTACGAGGAGCAAGTCATAATTTCGAATGACAAAATAACGTTTCATTGACGATTAATTGAATTCAATTGAATTATCGTTCTGCTATAATACTGTACAAATGATTCGTTATTTGTGCTAATAGCACACAAACGCACGTGACTCGCACGTGATATTAAAAATTAAACAGAACGTCGTTTTGAACGATTAGATTAGAATAGAAGAGTCGTGTGTCGTGCGAAAAATATTTGCGATGAATTTTGCGATTCAGTATTTTTATTATGTTTTTTTTTGCACGTTATAGTTTTCAATTTTGGAGAAATATTTTATTCTTTCATTTGACTTTTATATGCTGTTTTATAACGGAAAAATAAAAAGGATGTGTTTATTCTAAAGATAAAACTGAGTCGTAGAATTAACGCGTTTAATTTCAAAATGTTATTGTTCCTTAATATTTTTTATCGTTAAATTCATTTTATTTATAAATTAACATATTTTGTCACGATAAATTAATTATTAAAAATAAATGAATGAAATAACATTCGTTTATTTTTTTTTATTTACATTTGAAGGAAGGTTAAAATATTAACTATATGCTTCAAAGCGTATGGTACTTTATAAACAAATTTTTACATTTTATATAAAGTATTCTAATGTAAATATGCGACATAGACTACGACCAGAAATATATATTATAATCAACTATATATATATATATATACAGTAATGTGTAAATGAAAGGTTGAAAAGCAATTTCAAAAATATTTTATTTTTTCATCATAGAATTGCCTTAATACTTTCTTATTTTTCTAAGAAACATTTTCAATATTTAACTATAAAACAATATCATTAAAGTAGTATTTTTATATGAATAAATAACGTTTTCATTAAAAGTTTTATACATATTAAGTGTACTTAAAATGTGCGCGGTTATATTTAAAATTTTTCACAATGAAGACTATGTAGTAATATTGATGATCGAAAAGACGTTTGCATATTTTAATAGAAACAATTTTACTCACCTTAAAAACAACATTTATTGGTAGCCCGCAGGGCTACCAACATATTTTGCTTTCACGGTGAATAAAATATCGTACTCAACTCGAACAAAAGTGGTTTTAGGTTGATAACCCTTCGCCTTTGGCTTGGGTTACCAACTTAAAACAAATTTTTCCTCGTCGAGTGATGTACTATATTGTTAAAACAGGACGCTAAAAGTCACAATATATACTTAAGTGCTGTTTAGCACACAAATGTGATAAAAATATTTTGATCTTGTTTATCATCCTTTCAACGAAATGGTATGACTACTCGTAGATCAGCTTGTTTGTGATAGATATTTATTTTAGGTTTATACAAACGAATATTTTTAAGTATTTTTGAATATCATTTTAGTTAATGTATAAGTATTTGTGATGCCACGCGAAGAATGGATGCCGTTTAATTTTTGTTACTTTAACCTTGTTTATAATGGCATCCATTCGCAAATTGTCTTCCCTTTTAATGAAACTAAAGTTGATAAAACATGCTTTAATTTTTTACTTATTATTTATTTATAAAAAATGAAATAAATATATATGTATAATTAATTAATTGCATGTATAAAATTTTATCTAAAATTAACAATTTCAGTCAATTGTGAAGATTTCCGTATCAATTTTGTGTTAATGAATTTACTTTAATATAAAAATAATACAAAACTGTTGCTTTGCAACTTCATATGTTAAAATTATATACATAGATACATAATATTCAAATACCAATAGAAATCAAAAATATAAAAAACAATAAATTACAGAAATGAATTACAAAATTTTATGTGCAGGTGGTTCTTAGACCCTTTCACAGTATTTCTGTACAATTTTGGAAAATGTTTGTCACCTTCAGTTTCGCTCTAAGTTTTAGTTGATACTATAATATTCACAAAACAAATGTTTATTTGACACTTACGTTTTGAGATTTTATTATAAACGACAATCATTGACGCAATATTGTTGCACTGTTTTTAATTTTACTGTACAAACAATTCAAAGCAAATCTAAGTGTGTTTTATTTTTAAATTATCAGTATCCGAATTTGTAAATATTTGTAATTATTTAGTGTGTAAATATGATATTTTATTTTAAATTTTTTATGGAATGTTATAACTTTAATACATACTAATGCAAATATAGGGAAATTAATTTTTTTATGCTATTTGAATAATTTATATCACAACACTATATAAACTATTTGTATAAAATTAATATACAAGTATGTGTTATGTATAAATTAATTTCCACTTTACCCTTTGATTGTCGTTGTAAATTAAAAGCGAACGTACTACTCGCGTCGATGTACACATTTTTTTCTTTAGTATTATACGTATGAATTAAGATGATCTACTGGGTCTCGTTCTGTTGATTAATTTGCTAATTTTATGATAGTGCACATTAATTGCTTCGATTCCTTTCGTGCAATTTCGTTCTTAATATTAGTATTAAAATGAGTGCAGTAAAAAAGAGAATTCGTTTGATCAATCTTTTGAATATTCGTAACGTATGAAAAGCAGTGAAGTGTAATTTGCAATGTAAATGTGTATTCGTTTTGAAATAATGCTTGGTTAAAAAGTTAAATAAAAATTAAATTAAAATTAAAAATGCAAGAAAATGGTGAAAAGTCATGGGTTGTAAATTGTTTTATTCCAAACGTTTTGTTTCAAAAACTTGCATATTTAATGACAATAATTATATACATATATATATATATATATATATATATATACACACATACTTCTTCAAAGTATTATGCTGTTTGTGAATAAAATGTACGCATATGGATAGAACGGATATTTTAAACTCTTTTGACTTCAAAAATGTGATTTGGTTTGAAAAATGTGAGCACATTTTGTTAAGCCTATGCTTTTGATTATGTCTATTTTTTAGAACTTATTTTTCTCTAATTAAACATTTATTGGTATATTATTAAATTCCTTTTTATATATAATAAAATATACATTTTGATAGCTTTTTATTATTATTCACTAAGTCAATTATTTATTGACTTATATAATTAGATTTATAAAAGTAAAAAAAAATAATTTTGGAAGTATTCATATACACACATTTTTCTTTAAAAATCTAATAATCAAGCTACGCCAGTTGTTAAGACAATTGTATTATTTCATGTTGAAGGACTATTTACAACAAATTTATTAATTGCAATGTATTATGTAATATTATTTTTTATCAATGCATCTAATTTTGATTAGTTAACGGAATATAATAAAATCAAATGATATTTTGATTCAGTTGACTTTATTTCATAAAATAACAAATGACATTAACAATAAAATTGCGGAATTAATAGTAATAAAATAAATTAAAAAAAATACAAAATAGATATAAGTACAAATTAAGGCTTACATTTGTTTCATACATTTATATTTTATAAAAATGTAAAATATTTAAAAATGATTTAAGTGAACATTTATTAAATGAAATATGGAAGATGTAGATGATATAATTTGTTTTTAATTTTTACGTAAATTTGTACTAGCGTTTACAACATAAAAAAATAATTAAGTAATAAAGTTGTTAACTGCTTATTTTATAACAATAACTTAATGAAAGTCGCAGTGCCTTTTATAAATTATTTTTTATAATTTTCAAGGCTCCAAAGTGAAACTACTTTTTAGATACAATTTTAATGGGAGATTTCTATGTTAGATAAAGCAATCGAATTACTAAATGAACGGACCTTTCAACAAAAAGTTTAGTGATAAAAAAAATGATGAAATGACAGGAAGTATGTTCTACATTCGTGCCATATTGAAAAAATTTAGTGCAAAATTAAATAGTTTTGAATGACGTGACGTGGTTCATCATATTACGTAAGTCTGTAAACGGCGTTGTAACAGTAAAATGATTGAAAAATGTCAAGTGCATATTTTAAATTTTTTCTACGAATTGTGACAATAAATATAAAAATTGATAATGTATAATAAACTTGTTATTCTTAAATTTTTTTATTAATACTTTTGTATAATATTTTATATTTTCATCATTGAAATATTAGAAAATAATTTGACCCATTAAGAAATATGCGCTTGAACAATATTTCTATTTGGCGATTCATGTTTTTGCAAAGTAATGTAACGATTGTTGTGCCCCAGGTATTCATGTCATTATACTGTAGAACATAAACCAATTATACAGATATTTATTATCTTTAATTAAATGTATATTCTCATAATGCAGAAGCAAATCAAAACATTAGAAATTAAGTTATCCATTTTTGTGATTTTTGTTGCATTAAACAATAAAACAATTGTGAACTAGTATTTTTGTAATTATTTATTATTACATATGTATATTGTGTATACCACTTGGATTAAAGGACAGAATTGTAATCCAAAAATCAGTAATAATAATGTCACACTTTGCATTTTTGGAAAAAAATTTAATATTATACAAATAAATTTCTGAATAGTCACAACGTTAATTTCTCTTTTCACTAATAATTGCACCGGAATATTTTTATTCCATTTGTTTGTGTTGGGATAAATTATTGAAATAAACACTTATTTATAATTTCACTCTTTTATTAAAATATCATTCGAAAATCTTCTTGCTGATATAAATTCATGACTACAATTACAATATTCTATATCATCAATTTATTTAATAAATGTACATCACAATCATGCACGCAAAATTTTCGAAAATGTTTAATTTTCATTTTTCTATTAGAATTATTATACCAATCAATTTGATTTATATATAACTCCCAATGAAATAAAAGAACTCATATTTTATGCATTTGTTAAGATTCAGGTTTTAATTTAATTAGATTAATATTTAACATATGTTTATTTTAAAGACAGCTCCACGTATGAAAAATGTATTCTGAATTTTTTGTATCATTGTTTACTGTACGTTTCAATTTCTATATAATTTTTCTAAATAAATTTTCATTTTACATTTTTTGTTCTAGAGTAATATACATACTCATCTATTAACACATTTCCATTCATAATAAGCATCCATGCAAACTTTTATTTATTTTATATATATTTGAGCGTACATTACACTTTCACGAGTATCACAATATGAAAATAAAACGTACAACGATTAGTCGTCATTGTCTTTGCGTTATTCCATACAGACAGGACAAGTGATACCTGAGTGAATTTTTGTAATTTTAAACTGCACATTACATACATACAAACTGATATATTTTAAATCCATTTCTTATATAATTATTGGATTATTCTTTTATAAATATATTTTCTCTTTTTTATTTCGATAATCAGTGTCCAATGAATACAAAAATAAATACATTTATTTTACACCAATAGAGTTATTACAAATATTTTAACTTTATAATTATGAAGACTTAGTTTTAATTACATCACTTTATTCGAATATCGATATGACATTCAATTACGTATTTAATTCACTTTATATTCATTTTTCATGTCTCTATGGAGTTGAATTAAAAAACAAAAGCTTGAGAATTGTAAGTAGTTGAACATTAAAATTTATTGTAATTATACGTGCAGCAATAAACATATTACCTTACATATATCATAAGATATGTTTATATGTTCAAAGTTTGCTTTTATAAAAATATACAATCTATTTAATAATTTTTGTGTGACAGAATAAATTTATCTGATTAAAGAAAGAAATTATTGAATATATTTTATATTTTATGTAGTTAGATATTTGTAAGAATAAATATGTTCATTTTGCACAAAAGTTATCATACAAATTTATTATTTAAACTAATATACGAGTATTGGTTAAAAATATGAAATTGTATAATTATTCAAATTATATATATATATAATTCAAATAATATTATAAATTAATATAAATATAAATCCATTTACTGCACAGAATATCAATTATTAACAAATAAACATTTTTCTAATGATATATCTATATTAAATATAATTTAAAATTAGGTAACTTGAGAGAGTGAGTGTTATATACTCAAAAATAATATTCGTTCTTTTTACAAATGTCTTTATGTAAAAAAATTAGTTTTATATATAAGCTACAGATTACACTAAAATAATAATTAGGAACATTAAGTGATTTTTAATATCTGGACAAATCCTGCATATATAAATAGTGAACTGTAACATATAGAATAACGACAATCTTTTTAGATACACTCATTTTCTATAAATTTTATTTACCTATTTATTTAATTAAAATTAATTTGTTCTTTCGTATAAAGCGTTGAATTAATAAAATGTTACGAAAAGTAATTGATTATTTATTTAATATTTTTTTCATAATAATTGTAATAGTTATTTTAATAATTCACGTTTAACGTCCAATAAATAACGGATACATACATACATATTTATATAAAAATATCAGTAAGATATATATAATAATTATTATGCAATTTATCTTTGTTATATACACGTGCTAAATTGCATATAGTTCCGTTATTTAAGGCGTATACTTTAAACTGTCAATATCATATTTAACAAAATTATTTCAAACATTTAGATGGGTAAAAAGAGGTATTCATATTTAAAAATACGTTCACTTTTATAATTTGCCCTATGATTCTGAAAATGGAAAAAGAAGAATTTTTATAAAAGCTGTGAACGTATAAATGCGACTTTCATTTAAAATAAAAGATCCCATTTAAAAGCTCTACAAATGTTCTTGAAAAACTTTGCAGAATTCTTCTTAAAACTCTTAATAACTTGCATTAAAAACGGGCAATAGAAAAATTTGCAGTTTTAAATAAACAGATTTGTTTGTAATAAATGTTAACAAATTGTGTGACCGTTAACCCTATCCCCTTCCTCGTTTCAGTTTAATATTGACACGTTACATTAATATATTATACGTTGTATAATATATAGTAATATTATAAGTTCCAGACCTATCGCGAAAATTAGTACTTTGCATAATAATTACGTACAATTATTGATAAATCATTGCTGTACAATATTACATATATATATATATATATATATATATATATATATATATATATATATGTGTGTATAAGTTGGGTGCGTATAAGTATTTGTATATTCTCTTACTTATTTGTTAAAAGAGTTTCCTAAGAAAATAAATTTATTTACAAATTATAATAAATGGAACATTTTTGAGACTTATAAAGAACTAATATCCATTTTGGAGACTTATCGAACACTTGATACTTGAATATGTAATAACATTGAAATATCATGCATCTGACTTTTAATATTTTATATTTTCAAAGTATCCTGAAAACTGAAACTATATCAGTTTGAACTAACTTCCTTAATTATTTTTCTATACTCTCCTTCATTATATTTCCTTCAATTTTCCCATTACATTTTTACAGGGAGATTAAAGTGACTTAAATGGCACTTCAAATTATCTACAAAGTATATTATATCTAAACAAGATTTATCAATTTGATATAATTTTAAACGTTAAACAATATTGGATAATAAGCAGTTTCTTTTTATTCCTATAAAATTGAAATCTATTGAAATTCATTAATACTTTACAGATCTTGAAATAAATGAAATTAAATATTTGTGGGTCGTGTAAGAAGAAAGGCAAATGATATTATATATAAGATACATAATAGATAAATGTAGATGGAAGAAAAAGCGACTGAATCTCGTGAAAAATAGTACATTACTCAAAGAGGAAAAAAGTGGTTTTAAGTTGATAACCCAGGCCAAAGGCGAAGGCCTACCAACCTGAAATCATTTGTTTTCGAGTTTGAATACGATGTTTCATTCACCGTGAAAGTGAAATATGTTGGTCTCCCACGGTGGGGGAGAGGGTGCACCCGACAGACAATTATTTACATGGCAAAATATTTTATGGAAGCAATGAAAATAAATTTATTAGTTTTAGATAATAATTGATTAATTTCCCTAATTCGATTATTCAAACTTTTTTTGTATCTTCTTTTTCATCTACCTTTTTTTCTTCAAACGTCCCACGACCCAATTAATTTCTAATTTCTGTTTTATTTCTCTTCGCAATCATATTTCGGTAGAATCCATTCAGTCGCAAAAATCATCGGGCATAAATTGTTAATATACATTTTCTTCCCAATGAAAATATATTATCGTACCTCATACTATTTACGCAAATAAAAGTTAAGTTTACTTTCAATTGTACTATACCACAAACAATAAATAATATGCCCGAGATCTTTCTGATTCTACTTTACGAGGTCAATCATAACATTATCCTTTTTTTATTTAATTTAAATAAAAAAAAACATTAGCTTGTGCAAATGTACTGAACAATAAAAAACATTTCTCATGAAATCGCTCCTTTAACAATCGAATACACTGATAAAAATGATTCGAATAAATTGTACCGAACTTTCACTTAATTCGTTGAAATGAAGGTTGCTCATTTCAATATAATACCAAAAAAGTATGCAACTGAAAAATGAAACGTTTTTAAAATTGAGTACATAAAAAAATAAAACAATTCTTATAAACATTTGGAAGGCTAAAATAAGGAAAAAAAAACAATAATAATGGTTGTTGTCTTAAACAAAGTTCGTTTACATTTTGTATTTTAAAAGCGTTTCATTTTCAGTATCGTCGCAAAAAGTTCGGTACAATTTCTTTTGACCAGTTAACTGTGTCGCTGGGGTTTGGAAGTACGAATTTCTGTATACTTCATAACGAGTGTACTCGTCAAACTCAGTTAACTGGTTAAAATTGATATCAACTCTGAAAACATCGGTATAAAATTTAAAGAACTATCCGATACTATATTTTAATTAATATCGATATTCACTTCAATTAAGATTTATCGTACGCTTTTTTGTCAGTGTATAAAAATTCATGAAGCATTCACAAAGCGTGTCTCGCACATATAATTCTTTTTATGTGACGTGTTGTTCTTATAGTCTTATATCTTTACATTACATTCGTTGTTTCTTTGAATTTCCGAATTTCTGAAATTCCATATAAAACCATGAATACACGTCCGCACTTAGAAGAAGGTTATTTCCAAAAATTACCATCTCTCGTGGTACTTTTAGTCCTCCGATGAACTTCAGATTATAAGAACAACCACGAATCGTGACCAATTTTAAGTTATACATTATAAATTGTAGCGCAAGTAAGACTTATATCTACATTGTAAAATTTAAACTAAAATCATAGCAAATATGATTATTTACACGACAAAGGTGTTTGTGTTAGCATAAAAAATAACAATTTTCTAATACTTCTCCTTCCATAGTGTGAAAAATCAACAATTAAGACGCGAAACATCTACAGAGCTATACATAAAGAATGCAAAAAAACTCGAGTGGATCGTACAGGTCTTTTGGACTCTCATGGCACGTGTCAGCTCGAACAATTTCTTCAATTGAAAAAGGATGCATTTATATGAATTGTCTGTCCTTTATTTTTAATTTAAGAATTTATTCAAGCTGGAATATGCCATCATGTAAGAACCACGTTATACAATTTTACTAGGGTTTCGTTAAAAACTGAAGCGTGAGTATAAGTTGGGGCAAACTGTCGAAGAGTTTTCGTTCAAATGCGCGAGGAACCTACGAAGTAGGGAAGCAAACATTTGACTGCTATATGGCATGTTCCAAGTTGAATAATTTCTTAAACTGAAAAAGTATGAATTTATACGAACAGAATTGTCTGTCATTTTTTATTTTAAGAATTTATTTAAGCTGGAACGTGCCATTAGCGAGACAGATGCACAATACCGCCAGTCAATTTTGGAACGCGGCCTGGCTGTACAATTCCCCGGCAGGCGACGTGGAATATTCCCGAAAACTCTTCTTTCCCCCGCAACAAGACAATAAATAATCGAGTAAATATTTACAAAAGTTCAAGAGCCTAAATTGTTCGAAATAGTGTGTGCGCGTGCGTAGCGAGGAGTGAAGTGCAGTCGATTGGCGCGCTCGGCGCGTACTCGTCGCGCGGAGGTCCTCTTTCTCCTTCCATGAACCGAAGCGAACTTCGGAAAATCGACGAGGCCGCAAAGTCGCAGTTTACCACTCGACTGTCAACTCATTCGGACTACATTTTTGGCTACCTAGATCTATGGAACGGTCGTCAATCGTTGTTCATGTCCTTTAGTTCCGTGTAGGCGATCCTTTTGCGGTAGATGTTCGTCCTCTCTGCGCTCCTCAAGTTGTTGGGCATCGTTGATAGCGGCGGCGGAGCATAGTAGTGTCGTCTCTTATACATCACCAATCTGTAGGACAAATGAAAACAGTGATCGTTATAACAGTGAATGTTAGCTATTTGACGCAGAGTTTTCTGTCAAAGTTTTTGTGTATCAACAGTTCTGCGTCGAGTGAAAATGGGACTTTCGTTCGAGTAAATCTCTATCAACAAAAGACAACGGTAAAAGTCTAGTTTAGCAACGGGTTCAATGTGAAGGTAGCCGCACACGTCCTAATTAAGAAATGTAATATTTTCTTTAAATCTTTCTTTTAAGTTATTTGTATTTACCTAAATGAACCGGTCATTAAACTAGACTTTAGCCAAGACATCCTGAGGATATCTGAGATATCCACAAGACATCTCAAGATATCGCAAATGTCCGTTTCTGGGAATGTCTGTTTGTCAGGTATCAGTTTCAGACAGACATTGTGATAATCTTCGTATGTTAATAGGGATGTTACAACACTCATGGAAAAGAATGCTGAAAAATCCAAATTTTAGCAGTTTTACAGTGTTTATTCACATTTTTCTGCATTCCTTTCCACAAGGGAATGGTTAAATGTACTTTTTATTGCACTCTAAAAAATGTATATATACATATATATGTAATATTATGAACAATATTATACCCTTTTATATAATTTATTTGATAACAATTTAGGTTCAAGAAAATAAGTTTATTATTCGTTTGAAATAATAAAATATTTTATTCAACATTGATGTAAATAAAGGTATATTCATGGACAAGTTGCATTTAACCACTGCTACATTTCAATATAAAGATATGCTGGATTAAAAATAAATGAAAGGAATATTTCGTTGTACTTTATTGAATAAAGCACTTTGTCGAATATCAACAATTTACTTGTGGCACATAAATATTATTAAACCTTACCAAATGATTGCTAATTCCAACTTTTTGTTTACACAAACACATAATTTCATTGACAATTGTACAATTATTAAATACATCGTTTAATGCTC
Source organism: Leptoteleia sp. ZL-2020 (assembly GCA_022817305.1). Taxonomy (NCBI): domain Eukaryota; kingdom Metazoa; phylum Arthropoda; class Insecta; order Hymenoptera; family Scelionidae; genus Leptoteleia; species Leptoteleia sp. ZL-2020. Next base: position 24,869 of record JABFPN010000788.1, read on the forward strand.
GCGTTTCCGCCATTAAATTACCATAATATTATCATATTCTATTTTCGTCCTTGAAACTGTCTCGCAGTTTCCCTAAGGGACAAATTATGCGTGAGAATAATTGGAACTGTTCGCAGTTGATGATAGTGTGTCATTGCTTATTTATAAACGTTTACTTAAGAGTACACGAAACCAAAAAAAAAAAAAAAAAATGTATATATGGCATTAGTTAATAGTTGATGGTTACACGGAGAAAAATGTTTAGTCATGATAACCAAAAATTAGTTACTATAAATAAAAATAATTGTTACTAAAACAAAAAATGTTCTTTTAATTACATTTCATTAATCAAACGATTTTAGTTATAAATCCTATATTTTTTTTTCTCAGTGTAATATAGCAGCAGGTAATTTTTGTGAATTATCGTTTCAGCCATTTTTGTTATATCACATTTCATGACTCTTTGATGTCCGCTAGATTATGCTATTATGCAAAGTCATCGCAGGAATGACGTTTGGAAAAAATACACGTACACGAGAAGAAATTGCTCGTGCGCGCGTATGATTTGTGGGTTTGAACAATAAAGTCGACGACAGATTGAAATATTCAGTAATTTCAGTAATCATGCTTTTGACGCTTCCTGCAATTAAGTGATTGAATTTTAAATTTAAACGCGCTCACAATTGATCCTCACGACTTTAAAATCGAATTATATAATTTTTAATTCGACATCAAAATGTGCTTCAAACTTGTCCCCCGCGGCAACTAAAATGCGCGGGAAATTTTTGAAGTTTTTCATTTAACGCCCAAAGAAAATGCAAATTCATTCTACTGTAAAAATAATTTCCCCTTAAACAAGATATAATAGAATAAATAAAATATAATAGAAAATAAAGTTGAATACAAAAAAGTAGAAAATAAAGATATTCATATAGAATTGATATACTGAAAAACAATTGCTATTTAAATCAAATGGAATCTTTTTGTTGGAACTGGACATCTATTTTATTGAAATAGATTCCTATTTGAAGGAACTAGATTCCATTTGAATCAAATGGAACATTGTGGTCAGTTTTTAGAGTGTAGCAAATATGTCAAAGCTAAATTTACCATTACGTAACAATATCGACTTTGTTGAATTCCGGAACCGCGTGTAAAGATTAAAATTTGGCGCGAGTAACTGTGCAAAAGAAATGCTTTAATTGCAACGCGACTCGAGCGGCAACATATTGCAAAGTATAAAATTTACATCGCGCTACGATAACGATCGAGTGGCCTCGGCGCGATAAATAATACGAGGCAAGAAGCATCAGACCATGAAGCATTTTTAAGAAAACAAAAGTAACAGTGTCCTATATAAGTTTGCTTATAAAAAATATTACATAACTTTATTTGATTCTGCTATTTTCACGAGCGCGCGCTCAGCGGCGATATTAGTACTCAACTTCATGCACAAATGATAAGCGTTAATTCAAGTTCGACGGCAAGACTTTATTTTCTTATTTTTCTTTTTTTTTTTACTCGACATAATAAAGCCGTTCCATGAAATAGGAATAATAGAAAGCGCGGGAATAAAATTTAACGGGCACTTTTTTTGCGAAACGAAACTCTTTTAAAGAAATTATTAAAACAACCTTCGTTGCATTAATTTTGCTTCCATGCAATTGGGGATCCAATGGTGGGTGCCTTTTTGTGACTCATTTCGCTCGTTATCTTTTAACGGGAACGGTATCGTAAACTGAAATTATTGTCGCGATAACAATTACAATCGAGCAAGGGAAATAATTGTAACTTTTTCTCACGACGAAACCTGCAATGACTCTATTCCTCTTTTCTTTTTTATTTTCAAGTAGCCTCGATTAATGGGAATCGCGAGGACTTTCTATTTTGTTCTTCTAAAATGTCTAGTGCCAGAATGCCTTGAGATGTAGCCGCAATTTGTCTTGGGGTATTCTGTGCCCTGAAAGAAATACGTATAAAGAAAATAAATAAATCAAGGGAGTGGAAGGGAGTTCGGGGATAAAAAAGGTGGCATTTTGAATGCAAAGGGAAGTGGGGACGTGGTCTTTTCTTATATAATGTTTAGTATACTTGCTTTGCGGTAAAGGAAACATCAACTTTATTTCTAAACAATATAAACAATAAGGATTTTGGGATGAGGTAGGGACGAGGGGAGTATGCCTTTTCACTGGTATCCCGAATTTTGTTTCTCTATAATTATTTACAGTTCGCGTCGTCTTAAAGGTAAATTTCACTCGTTACAATTTCAATGAATTGTACACTGTAAATCAAGGTAATTCCATAAGTAAAGGTGCAATTATCCGGATTTACATTGATATGCGTATATATGTTACACGTGTTGAAATATTTATACAAATGCAATTCAATTTTTGTTCCGTATGGAAAAATGCAATATTCCTAAACATTCAAGCAATTGTATGTACATGTATTCATCTTTTGTTTCTGCAATATAAGTAACTGAATTAAAAAATTTTTTCACGCTAATACGTTTATCAATGATTTCTTTAAGTGGGAATAGTGACATTTACAAAATTCATATTAATTCAATATATAAACTAATGCTAATTGAAAAGTGTAAATAATATGAGTTAATATATACATCACACAAAAACGTATCACACGCCGTTTATCGTATATCTTTAAATAACTTATATATATCACACTTTTATCGTAAAGGTATACTTATTTTTGACATGATAACTGTGTTGCATTTTGCTTTGAGAATATTTTTAGATAAACATTTGCTTATAAAGCAAAATGGTCATTTTATATGTTGGATATTAAAAATATATATATAGATTGAAATTGATTTATATTTTTATACGAAATCTGATGAAAAAGTATCATGTCAAAAGTTGTAATATACAACTGGAGTCAATTTACAACACAGTGCTGATTAAACATAAATATGAATAATGGAAATTTAGAATTTAATTTTAAGTATAATACGATCATATATTGCATTGTCATTATCAACAAATGCTTATATTATAAACGAATAATGCAATACTTAACCAACTATATCAATTACAACGATCAATTACTCAAAATAATGCCAAGTATGCGTTAATTACATTTAATTATATTATTTTTATATCAAGCATTGCACAATTCATGAAGAATATTATATATGACTAGATGAATGAGAAAAACTATATGTTCATGTAAATTTTACATCTTTTTTGTTACTTTACGAGCTATTTACAGATTGAAGGACCTATGCAGAATTTAGACTTTCGCAAAATCCTTCAAATGAATAATACTATATCCGGCTTACGAGCGATCGTCAGAAAAATAGATACTTTTCATTAAACTGACAAGGAATGTTAAATATTTTTCGATAATCAAAAATGTCAATCGTAAAATGAAGAAAAAAAAGAGTAAATAAAATAGAAAAGGAAAAAGTAACAAAACAAATTATAGCATAAATTAAAATTATTTGATCTCAACTATTATTCTACACTGATTAATACACTAATTACGCTTTGTCAATATTATAAAAATAAACAAGCCCGTAAAACTAGCTTGGAAAGTCAATAACAAATTTATCCAGTCTACGAATACCAATGCGAAATTGATTGTTCTACATGAAATATGAGTTGTAAATTGAGGATGATAAAAAGCTATACTAGAAAAAGAAAAAACACTTTCATAACTTCTAAAGTACATTTAACAATAACGTTTTCAAGATTCATACCCTTGTATTTTACATCGTTATTGATAATCAACAACTTGTCATAATTTTTTTATATGTATCATTTGATAAAGAAGACAATCGCACAAAAAAAAATGATATTAATATACATGTAAAATATTTGTGTTTTACAATAATCTCATCCTCAATTTGTTTAATAAATAGTGACTCAATGTATCGTGAAAATGCCATTCAACGAAAAATCTGACATGTTGTCCAGCAACGTCAGAGTTCCCATGATTTGATGCGCAAAAAGCAAACATTATATTAAAATGGGAACAACCATTTTCATCCAAAAAATCATCGTCGTAACACACCTTTACAACGCTAATTTCGAGGGTAACGTTCTCGCAACTTTTTGCGAGAGGTATTCCAACAAACTAAAGAAATGGCCTACAAAGATAAAAATAAAATGTATAAAAAAAATTAAAAAAAAAAGTACAAAAGTCTTGAAAAATCGGTTTTTCTCTGTGTTGTGCTTGTGAAACATTCAGAGGAATGTTGAAAAGGAAAACAAGAGGAAAAGTGAAGTCGCGTTGAAAGTTGGAATTAGCATTCGAGTCTTGGAAGGACGTTCTCTCGTTGGAAATTCTGCTAAAGGTTATTGGACCAGAAGTATATCTGTAACAGAAAAATAACAACTTCTTTAAATGTTTGAACATTAAATCAATATTATGTGTGAAAATATAAAAACATGATTAAAGCTTAACATTTTCAAAGTACAAAATGTACAACTTTGTTCTCGACTTGTACTTGTATCAATTTTAAAATCGCTTCATACTTCAATTCCATCATTTCTTTTAAATATCTTTTCATTTCTTTTTCATTTTTAGAACTATATTTGGAAATTTAAGTGAATATTTATAAGACTGAGTTGTACTGACCTCACCCTATAAATCCTGCTGCTATCGATATGATAAGGGCAAGAATGCCGGTCATAATTTGTCCAGCATTGGACATGGCTACTTGCGAAGCTACTAATTTCACTTCGCTTGGAATAAAGTGATCCTCAGCTGTTATTCTGTCGGGATACTTGTTTAGCAAGTCCATTATAAGTCCATTAGACCAGCCAAAACCAAGCTGCACTTCGTACTCGCCACCTCCACCGTAGCCTCCAAACACAGTTGCATCGTACTATAAAATTTTTTTATCACATTACCGCATGGAGAAAAATAAATTGACAAAAAAAATATAAAAATGTTAAAACGAATTACTAGTTTTTATTAGTAAATGGGTCATACGTTTAAATTCTAATTCCCCAAGCATCGCTGTTAAATTTTACATACTTATAAAACTATGAAAACCAATAAATATGTATAATATTTAAAGATCGTTTGTGAACATATATATATATATATATAAATGCTAACGATAAAATTTTACTAACGTAAGATAGTAAATTGTAGGCAAGTAAAATAATGAATTTTTCTCCAAATATCTTATACTCGGATGAAAATGATAAAAATGATAGTTTGGACAAGTATATAACCCGTTTAGTAACAATCTTAGTAATTTTTCTTAATAATTTCTCTGCGTGTATTATTCAACATTTTTTAAACAGTCACGTTGCAATTGTCGAATGTTTTATTCATGGACGCGAATTTCTTCCACCGCGAGATTAACACCGATAAAGTATAAATTCATTTACAATGTTAGTTTTTTATCATAAATTATTCCTTAGCAATTAATATTTATAATTATGCAATCCAAAACTGATAATTGATCGTTAAAATTCTGCTTTCGGATTTAACAAGTGGTCATTTCATTTCACGCGACTTTTTTTTTGTTATTGTTATTTACGTGAGTGTCGTTTTGAATCGTTAGCTGCTTAAGATGTTGGACGAAAGCACTCATTTTATTTCAAACTAATTCCAAGTGTAATCTCGTTCAGAAAAAGCAGCTTTAGTTTGAATGACCATACGGATCATGCGGAAAATTTTCTCAATCTAAATCAAACATTGCTGTGAGAGTAATAAAAATTAAAATTAATACAATTATATAATATAGTCAATTAAAAAGTTAGTTTATCTGTCCTTGTTTTTTGAGTGCATAGAAGTGAAGGTGAAATGTCACTGGATAGGCAAATGAAAATTAACCTATATATATATATATATGTAAATGTATTATAAGATAAAAATATAATTTAAGAAGAACGCAATGTTTGTCAAATGTTAAATGTATTGCGTTTTTCTTAAATTAAAAAGAAGAAGTCTTAAAGTCCTCTTTCACAGGGGACCATTATACCTTTTCAAACATATGGCGAGTTTCATTGAATGCCTTGTAATTGCTGCGAACCCACTTTTCACTGATCTCATAAGCCAACTCCCGCGCCCACGGATCCTCGGTATTGTCCAGCGAGTATATCATAAAATATTGGAGAGGTGGCCAGGCATTGGGATAATCCCATTGTTCTCCAGAATGTTCCAGCGTTGTTGGAATGCCCCCGAAATTGATCATGATTTTGGTCTTTTTCAAATAATTCAACACATTGGACACATACATGTCCCGCTTCGAGACGTCGTAACAGCCACTCCATAAGGGTAGAATGTTCGTCGGATAGAAGTAGGGACGTTTACGTTCGTTGAGGATGTCGTAGTCGAGCCAAGCGCCGTCTTCGTCGTGCCAGAGAACGGCGGTGACCGCTTTCATCCACATGTCAGCCTTTTTGTTATAATAATTCACTTTAGTTTCGTTGTTCATAATCTTGGAATATTTGGCCAGGAGCTTGGCATTCTTGTAAATGATCGAATTCAGATCCACTGGAATGATCGACCTTGTCTTCAAGTTGGTCAAGTTACCTGAAAGTGTGGGAAAAAGGAAATGCAAAAACTTTCGTTTACTTTTGTCAAACTGAGCTGAGGAAAGATTAATAAAAATTAAATTAAAAATAAAAAAAAACAAAGGTAAGGTAATAAAAAAAAATGACTATTGTAGAAGTAATTTTGAGTTTGTTTAGTACTAAAAGCTACTAAATGGCTTTTAAATTTTACTATTATTTGTAGCAAAAACTTTTACTTCTCTAATGTATCTTTAAATTGGTACAAAAAATAGTAATTTATGATACTTCTTTTTTTTTCAGTGTAATTGTGGTGAAATATTGTAAAAAAATGTATTATGCTGAGCGGAAAACTTTAGGGGGATTATATTGCGAACGTTTGTCGTTTAAAATAAATAGACTTAATCCTTAGGAAAGTCCAGTTTAAAATGAGATGGTCGATAGTGAATGATTTTGTACCTTCATTGGTGCCCTGAGGTGAAATGAACCATCGACTGGAAAAGTCCCAGCCAGTTTCTGCCGCAGTTTTCAGTTCGTTGTAATAGTTATCCTTCTCCTCCGCCGTACGGAAACTTTGACTAGTATGATAATCCTCTCTGGAAGATTAGTTGGTTACAAATATTGATGAATTAATGTTTAATAAAACAAATTAATATTCATTTTAATATTGTTCATTTTTAACTGATAACTTATTTTTTGATTTATTCTAATGATCACTAAAATCATCGATAAAAAGTGTAAGGACAAATTACAAAAACTGTTGCAAGACGGTGAAATGTAAGAGAACCACAATTACCTGTACGACTCGGGTCTAGGTCCGGACGACTCCTCATTGTACCTGGCCAAGGTGTACGTCTCGCCATTTATCTTCACGTCAACCGTTCTTCGAGTCATCCAAAAGTCAAATTCCTTTTCCAGCAGCCAAAAGTTATCCTTTATCCAGGCTAAATCATTCGTCGCGTTATAATAAGCCTCTACCATAGATATTAGCATGGGTGGTTGGGACCTTTGGGTGTAATAGATCCTGCCACCGTTTGGTATGAATCCTATATTGTCTACGATCGACACGAAATTGTTCAGCATGCCTTTCACCGTTGTGTACATCTCGGACAACAGTAACCCTTTAATGATCCAATAAGAGTCCCAGTAGTAAAATTCTCTGAACCTGCCGCCAGGTACTATCACGGGATTGGGCACGTGGATGATGGAATAAAGTTCGGGATTCTCCGCGACGTCCTTCGTCATCTTTCTGCCCAGATTCTTCCAGACCTCGTTCAGGTCGGACGCGAATTTCCTCAGGTTCTGGTCTTGGATTCTCTCCAGGAATTTGGGCTTGGCCTTCCAGTCGGAAGGGATCCAGTCCTCGAACTCAGACCCCTCCGAGTCGAAGGTGCTGTTGATGAAGGCCTCGATATCGCTCTTGGTCGGCGCGTTGTTGGTCCCGTTCATCATTTCGCGGAACAGCTCCAGGGTGACGTTCGGTGGGTTCTTCAGCTTCATGTCCACGAAGGTTTTCGAGTCCTTGTAAATGGACGCCATCTGTACCGTGTGCAACAGTTCGCCGTGGCAGTAGATCTCGCTGCAAATTCAACCCACATGCTGGTTTTGTCTAATTTTTTTCTCACTTTGTTGTTTGGGGAGGGGGTAGAGGGGACGACTGGGGGTGTGAAAAATTGTTTAGCCTCTAATTGGGGCTGCATTTCGGTGCGTCATTTGTCGCGCGCTGAATTAGGAAATGCGGTTGGCCTCGCGCCGACGGCGGCCTTGGCACTCCAGACGTCTGTCGGAAGACCTTTGGTCGACTTCCGGTAACGCCCTATAACTTTTTTGCACGGGTCGATCTCGGGGAAAGATCTTGGGTACTTGTGGGCCTTGCTGTGATTGCGGTTTTGGGAATTGGTACGCGCTTTAAAATCGACTGTTTTTTGACACAGAAAAAAGTACTATAAAGAAAACTAGATTTTATAGTAAACGCGTATGGTTGTCTAATGTAATAAATTATCGTGCAAATCGATTTTATTTTAGTAAACATCGAATTTCAACGTTTAAAACTGCTTGCACGGAAATTTATGATCACATTGACTCATTTGTAGAGAATTACAGATTATGCAAGTTACCGTTGAAAATATCGAGAGCGATGATTTGATGAAATGAAATAAATTTAGGCCAAATCAATGGACGTTGATTCGTTCCAGACGAACGTTTCTGTCATTCAACCAGAACTTGATATGTTTTGTTTGAAATTTAGTAAATTAGTTAGAAAGACATTGGGTACTTTCCGCGTGCCTCGGATCTTGATCGCAAAAATAAAATGATTAAAACGTGCTATGGGGTTATAAATAATGTTAGAATAGGCGGGACTATTGACTGGCCAACGCTTCGCATTGATGAATAGGTGCGCGCTGCATTTTTAATCAGCTTTAAATGTTTCTTGCCCATCGCGCGTGGGCGTACTTTTATAGCATCAATGTCGTTCACGTGTCTTTGAGGCTAATCATCGCTGCCGTTCGTCGTTGCCACTTTCTTTTGGTACCTTCAAGAATCCCATTTATCGTGGCAATCATTAGTCCCAATTAGAGTTGTCATTAACGCGATGTCGAAAGCGATTATGAAGTCAAGTAGTGTCGATAATGTAGAAAACATTCTTTAAAATCGATAATGTCGATAATAAATAATGTTTAGATGGCGAAAGAATTAAATGTCAAGTGGAAAAACAATATTGGCGGTTATTATATCAAATTTACGTTAGTTTGGTATAAATGGAAGTTTTCCACCAATATCTTATTTGAAAAAAACGACTTTCAAAGTCACAGAAAATGCAGATATTATCAGAAATGTATATATATTATAATTATAGACAACTGTAATGAACTTTTTACCCTCAGATATTGACATAATTGAGGAATGTTTTATTCTTGACTGTTTGTCAAATCATAATTCGAGTTCCCTAAATATGGTTTTATCAACAATTTGTTGTGTTGTTTCTATTTGTCAATGATTCAAATTGAATATTGCTTCAGCACAAATATGCATAATTGATGGTCACTGTGTCCAAATATTTGGATATTTTATACATTTTTGTGGCTACATTTTGAGAGCTCGTTTATCATATGACAATTTAGGACCATACATAATCAATTGTGAAATAATTGTTAATTTGTTAACATTAATTTGGCATTTACGTTAATTGTTATGTATGTGTGTTTTTTTCTTTTCATGATTATAATTGGTGCAGTTTAAATTGAGCTTAAATTCAATAAATTTGTTGACACACGTTTGTAGACTGAAATAAATGTTTCACAATTAAAGAATTATCAATGCACTTTTTTATCTCAAATAATGGCAATAAAAAGTTACTGATTATATTGCAATACACGCCAAATAGGATCAAGGTGCAAATTATTTACTTTTTACACGAGAACGGTTTTGCTAATCAATTTGGTCTCCGTTATTCGCGCGATATCTATTTTAATTGCATTTGCATTACCAATGCTTCATAAAAGTGGTATACATTTTTGTTTATCGATTGTCATATATTCATTTATCGGTCGTTAAATAAATAACGATCAAATTATGTTTCATAATTTATGATTACATTAAACGGTCCGTGGGAAGCCGAGCAAAATGACTGCGACTGAAAAAGATACATTTGAAGAAATTAGGTAATGTCCCCCTAGCCAATGTTGGCACTCGGACTGAAAGTAAATCGAGCATGAAAGAGCGACAAGATCAAGATAAACGGAAAATAAATATCCATTCATCTTTCTAAGATCTTATCCGTGGTTGCGCATTTCCGTTATCATATTTTAGCAGTTCGGTATGAATTTAACATAAAATAAGAATGAGAAGACAAGGAAATAAACAAACTTTCAGTATTGTTATTAAAAGTTATATGAAATAATTTTATATAGGTGGCATATATGCCGCATGTATGCCTCTAAAATGAAGAATAATTTTATATTATTATTTATTTACATTTTATATGATTACTTGTATAATTGATGATAAAAAAAGTAGGGCATGGTATTTACTTTTTTGACGATTATTCAATGAGAAATTTTCTAATTAAATTTTATGCGACAAAATTATTTGATTTAGATAATGCGGTTTATCCTTGGGCAATAAAAAGGAAAAGTGCAATAAACAAGGTTTTCTTCACTTATTATCGACGGGTACACACGTCTTAATAATCTTAATAATGTAGATAAAAAGTGAACTAAAAAATATAATGTACTTTCAGTGTGAAAAGTTTTGCAATGTTCGCTACACTGTTTCTGTTCATTCAACAAAAATATAAATAAATTACCTAAATTAGTATATAAAATTATTACCCATATTGAATATAAAATTTTACTTATCATACATAAAATTTGACTGCAATGGTATGGTAAAATATCAAACACTGGTGGACAATATCCTTCCAACCCCAGAAAGTATGGTCATTTTAATTACAACTTTTTTCTCAGCGTATAATATTTTCAATGAAACTTTTACACTGGAACAAGCTGTGCAGATACTTTTATAATATATATAAACTGCAATAATTATTACCTATTAATCATGACTCGTCATAATACCAGTAATAAATTTCTTTTCCTCAGTACATACACGCAGGAAACGTAGATCATCACATTTGCAGATATAACTTGTTTTACATTACCATTTTTCTTCAAATTACCACCATTTCAGAATCTCATTCACTTTTCTTAACAATTGATTCGTTAATTGATTGCAAAACTGCGCACGACTGTAATCGATGCAACTGCTAAACGATTTGAAATTCACGCATTAATTGCACAAATTATTTACATTATCAATGCAGTAATTAGCAAACGTTTAATACTTTTTTGTATAACTCATTTATATAAACATTGTTATGCAAAAGCTAAACGTTTAAGCAGTTTTTATTTATGAGTTATGTCGATGATTTTTTTTTTCACTGCTTTTCAAATATATCATCAATTATATGTGTTGAAAAAAAAGCTGATTGTTGAAAAAACGAGAGAAATATTATGTATTAATGTATAATACACTGAGAAAAATGTGACAGAAAAAATTACTGTTTTCACCTGTGTCTCAAATGTGTATCCGTCTTTCGGTAAAAAGACTGGTTTCTAAATGCAAAAAAAAAAAACAGAAATATTTCCTGTTAAAAACCAGTGATTTTTAATGAAAGACGGAATTGTACCAATGACAAAATCTTTATATAAGTGGCATATATAGCAAGCGATATAAATTTTTTCTCATGAGTAGTTGAAACAGTTAAAAAATTGTTTCGTCACATTTTTCTCAGTGTAAACCACAAAATTGATCTCAGTGAATTCTCAATGTAAGACCTAAAAATTGGAATAAAACAAATGATCATTGTAAGGGTCATTATCATGTTCAATACAGTTGTCGATAAAACGTAAGTTGATCGGCTGAAAGGGCGAAAAAGATGTGGAGCAAAAGCAGTATGTCGGATCGGATGGGGGAATAGTAGGGGTCACTTACCTTGCGCACGGGGGTGGTTTAGGCTTCTGCACGTTGTCGTCGGCCCAGGCCAGCAAGACCGCCAAGAATTGTAGCAGAAGTGACGTTGCGAGGCATCTCGATACCAGTGCCATTTCAATCGAGTTTCTCGTTCAAATCGTTCCTCCTCTCTTTGTTTTTCAATTAATGCAAATGTTTCGGATGTTTGGCGCAACGATCGACACGTAAATATTATCGTCGCACTAAACACACGCGTTACGATTTGCTACCTCGACAAATTCCTACACGTACTCAGCTATTTATTTACAAGCGTGTGTGGTAACTTATGTACAAAAAAAGAAAAAGAAAAAAGGCCGGTTACTTTCTTTCTCCGTTTCTTTCTAATCGTAAATTAGTCGTCACTTGGTTCGTTTCTTTCTCTTTTTTTTTCTCGCCTTTCTCTATCTATCTATTTATCTCTTTCTCGCTCAATGAATCGTTTGATCTCTGCGAAGGGTGCTTCGTATTGATTCTTGCTTATTGTTGTTATTATTATTGTTGTTGTTTTTTTTTTTTTTTGGAAAAATCTCTAGTTAGCTTTCGCCACAATTTGTACTTTTCTTTTCGTTCAAATTTGGTCCGGATTCGAATTATTGCTGTTTTGATGGTGATTTTTGTTTGTTTTTTTTTTGTACGCGAGATGAAGATGCGGTCGGAAGATCGCGAGTCCTTACTTTTTGCCGATCGGTTGTGGATGCGGACTCTCGGTCTTGCGAAGCCTACGGGATGGTCTCAGCTCCAGCAGCAATGCCGCGTCATCCCTGAAACAAACAATTATTAATCATTCTTATGAATACTTTGCTGTAAATAATTTGTTGGGTCGAGTAAAATAATTTTCCGAAACAACTGTCCCGGATAGTCGCTTTCTAATTAACATTTGCCTTTCATTCGGCAAGGGTCCTTATGCTGCTGAAAAACGAAATGTTTTGAAAATTGAAAATGTAAACAAACAAGCGATATTATCGTTTTAGTTTCGTCAATTTGACCTGCCAAATGTTTACAAGCAGTGCCTTTTTGTATGTTCAATTTTAAAAACGTTTCGTTCTTCAGTTCCATAGGATCTTCATATTTCTACTTCTGGTTTTTCTTTTATTACTACATGGCAACTTTGGTAAAACTATATATAGTAGACACATGTCTTTTCTTAATACATATATGTCGATATATGGATATACATGATTGATATATGCCAATAATTGACATGATATTCTAGCCATGCATGCATTTAACAATTTCCTTATATGGAAATTAATTATTGTCATAAATATTCATGTACGTCCATATATGTTTCATTTTTACTACACTGAGAGAAATAGATAGTTAAAAGCACCATCTAGATAGTAGAAATAGATAGTTGAAAACAGATAGTAAAATGAAGTATCCAGATAGTAAATCGATTTATCGATATCGCGCGGTCGATAATG
>JABFPN010000789.1:0-38264 GCA_022817305.1 Leptoteleia sp. ZL-2020
TATATGCTTTGTAAGAATAATGTATTCTTATTATAAATAGAATTTAGTTTTGTCCATATATTGAATGGAATCCCTATTTAATATAAGAAGATTCTATTACTCTTAAATAGACAGTTTTGTGAGTGTATAATTTCTTACAATTCAGATTATATCTACATAAAATAATCTATTATCTTTAATAACGAAATATTCATTACCTTTACCAATAATCATCATTCGACGGTCAATTTTGTGTGAGAAAAGGCCAAATTGCTCTGTGAACTCATCTTTCTGTGTCGAAATTTCCGTCCGTCTTACGTAACTGAACATAAACCAAACAAAGTTGTTAGCTTTATATTGCACATTAAAATTACAATGACCGGTTGCATCAAGGGATCCGAGGGTCGGGTCGAACTTTTTGTCATTTATACTTGCCGAAAAATCCTGAATAAAAGAATAATCAAATTTTATGGCTGCTTGTAAAATTACCATCTAATTGGAACAACCAACCAGGAAGAGGGTTTTTTTTCAAAATTATTTATGTACAAATAAAAGTAAATTACAAAAAATAAAACATATTTTAAAAAGTTACTTTGTATCGCTGCATTTGTTATTCCATGAAACGTCAATATTACGCAGAGCAAATTAAACATTCTCTCAAAATTAATGAACAAAAAGACATTTTACTTATAAATCACCTACATTATTGCAAATGTATTTCATCTTAAAATTGATCCACATTTTCATTAAACTAGGATATTTCTAACATCGCATAAATTACAATCTTTCGTAATATAATTATCAGCGCTATCGTCAGGTTTCACAAAAATTGCAATCTTCATATAAATAAAACTTTAATTTCCATACATTATCACCAGTTACTCTAAACCATGTAATAATCGTTTAAATAAATGATTGGTAACTTCTCCCGTGCACAAAACTTTACAGTAAAAAAATCTTTGCTAGGAAATCATTACAAGCGGATGGGTCGTACGGGGATTGGCAACCTCTGACGCTGTCTTTTTCCTGCAAATTTTGGCGCTGTAAAAGTCCCTTTACTCCGACAGGCGGTATTTAAAACATCATATATAAGGTGCTAAGTGTATATAGAAATAAAGCGTGGCGAGAATTCTTCTGGTGAAATCATGCATTATCGCGCGTCTTCCGGGCCGATTAAGCGGTAGGAAAGTTTTGACTTCAGCGGTGCGTGCGCGCGGGGTTTACGTGCGCTTTTCGATGCCCATTTTCCGAATGCCGTGGGAACCGCGCAACGATAATGGTCACCGATAAACGCTCGAATGAAATACTAGTCGGGTTGTATAATATTGGACGTAATGACTGTTTAACAATCGACGGTAATTATGTCTTCAAGTTAGAAGTTAGAAGTCTCTTCGGCGGCCCACTAAACTGGGATGAATTGTAAATCACACTGGTTTACCGATGCAGAGTGTAAATCATGTCGCGTTGCGTCACAGTTATTTGCGTAAAAAGCCTGCCAATGGGATATGTATTATTTATTTGTTTGTTTGTAATGCAATACAGCTAAGCAAACACATCGTTTGAAATTGATTTTTCATACGCTGCAAAGTAGTAAAACAGTGTACGCGCTGTAAAAAATATCAAGTCGAATCAATAAAATTGAGTTGAATCAACTCGCTTTCGGAGTTGAATATGTTCAATTCATTTTATTAATAGAAATAAAATAGTTTTTGAGTTCAATGAACTCTATGTATACCTGATACAGAAAAATAATTTATTTAGTAATTTTATACAACATTTTTGTCATAAATTCGCCACCACTGAGGTTTGAACTCAGTTTTGAATGATGGGTGAACAAGTAATATGAAACCCTGCCCATTTCTGGGTTTATACATGTGTAAATTAAAATTAATAAAGTATGTAAAAAGTCATAAACTTTGTTGCGCATATTATTCAAATGTGCGATAAATAATAATGAAAGAATTTGTTCATTTGAACTCATGAAACTTTTATTATTCAATAAAGGCTTGATTGAATTTATAAAACCTTTATTGATCATAAATAATAATAAAAAAAGGGAATGCATGCAATTCTTAAATGTATTCACTTGATTAAGCCATGAAAATTATTTTTTTATCTTAACACCAATAATAATTTATAAATTTGCTCGTAAAAAATTCAATACGATATGGAAGTATTAACGTTTTAATTTTATTTTATTAGCTGATAACAAACATTTATACCGCCTTAAAAAGGTTTAGTTAGATATGCAGAAATTACTCGTTTGAGTCAGAATTATTAAATTATGTTGCCCGGTGGTATGGTAATGAACTGCGCGTCAAGTTAGCAAATGGAACTGCATTTGGGCTTTAAATATTTCAAGGCGGTCAGAAAAATGTGTAACAAGAATAGGGAAAAGTTGAACGAAATGTCAAGTTCGAGTCTCTTGGTTGATATTAGCCTTGAAAGACATATGACAGCGTTCATAAACTGGTTTTTAAAGTCACTCAATGTTGATCAAGAATCGGTTTATTATTATACTCGGTCGTCGTAGGTTAATGAAATAAATTACTGTAATGTAGCCTTTTACATTTTCATTTGTAAATGTGGGGAAAAAACTCGATTTGATATTAGAAAAAAAAGGTTGTGTACAAGATCAGGTAGTGATCGATGACCATTGCTCATTTAACGTTAATACACTTGAGGCTAATTAGCATAAGTTTTCTGGTAACTAATGATGGGATATTTATATGAGAATTTTCTCTGCTTTAAGCTCCATTTAATTATACAAAATCTAAGACACGAACAACATCGTCACTAAATATTTCTCCCAAGACATTAACTACATTATAATGACGCTGATATTAGCATCACATAAAGTCCATAATTTCTCATAATCAATTATGATCGGAGAAGTTCAACGCGAGAAAACACTTGTTTGAAATCAAGATTGCTCGTAACTTCCTCCAACTTATTCAACGAAGTTGAATAATGCAAATTTCAGTAAAATGTTATTTCATTAATAATTAAATCATGGATAATTATAAAGTTAAAATTGCATTCAATGTTCCATTACTTCCTTAAATTTGATGAACTGTTCAGGAGTATTAATTTTTATTTCAACTTCAGATAATGTTTCAAATGCCAGATATTTTGACGTAATGAAGTTTATCAATGATAAATTTGCGTTTTAATAAATGACTGGTATTCAGATTTATATATATTGTATTGAATTTGTTGTTTATTGTAATGTTTTATGTCATTGTATTCCGTATTCCTTTTACTTTAGTCTATTTTCTCTTTGGATTCTTTCTTGCAAAAAGATTTAAGATGATTTAATGCAAATAATGACAAATGATGTTTTATTAACAACTTTATGACTTATAATTATCATTGTAAAAAACGTTATAAAATATAAATAAATTAGCAATTTAATATCTTGCATGAAATTTGAAGAAAGTTATGGAAACTAATTTCTATGGATTTCCCTAATAATTTCGAGATCATGGAAAATCTGTATACTTATATCAAAATTAATAATAATTGTAAAATTAATTTACATTTTTACAAGCCGACCAGAAGATGAATAATTTACATTAATAGCGAGGAAGTGACAATTTTTAATCAAGTTTTATAGTCAACTAATATGAAAAAAAATGTTCAAATTGTATACTCGACGTATGAAAAGTACATAGGTGAATTTGTGCATTGATGGATCAAGCGATAAAATTATTTTATATATGTGTATATAAAGAGGGCTTCCAATGACACGCGTTATTATGATTATTGTTTTGTATAATGAGAGGCCAATAATTTGTTATAGGAAATAAAATATTGATTTATAATTGAGAAAATGTAAGGGTGTGTGATAAGCATACAAAATATTTGTAACATTTAATTACACTTTAATTATATACACATTATAAAAGTTGATGACAAGAAATTTCTAATCCTTCGTACTCATTTTACAGTTATTTTATTATCTCTAACTTTTACTTATTATACACATTTTGTAAAACAAAAAAGTTTAATACAAAAACTTTTGCATTAAATTAAAATTATAGGTTTATTAAATTAAAATTATAGAATGAACAATTTATAAGCATTATAATATTCTTTAAATTTCGTAACTGATTTTGTTATTCTTATTTCCCTTTCTTTATCTTAATAATAAATTTCCATCTAGGAGTTAGTTTATCTAATAATTATGAATAAGGTATTTTAAAATAAATAACAACTCCATTCTATAATTCCGCATTTGTATTACTTTATTACAGTTATTACTGAATATGTCGATATTAGACAAGTGTATACGTCCAAATTACATTGGATAAAACGTAGATTTTGTTAAAATATCGTGTATCAAGAAATATATTACGTGACGATGTTTTACGAGCAGAAAGTTTGATATTAAAAACTAATCCTTTGAGCTTAGCCAGGAATACTGTGTATTGTTTGAACGACAGTTTTCCAGATAACGAATCTCTCACATATGAAAATTTCTCTTACTCAATTCAAGGTATCAAACGTCACATTTTTGTCAAGTTTTCATAAATCAATTATTCTAAAATTGTCATAAAATACGAAAATAAATAAACATAATGATTAGTCTTATTAAATCGAAGTTGCATATTTGTTCAAAACAATAAATACAAATAAATAAATTTTGGCTTGATTCAAAGACACATTGATATACTATCCACAAAGATCTTTATATTCCATAAAGATTTCGTTCATTTATAATAAAATATGCATCAACGATTCAAATTACATATCATTACATGTAAACAGAATGTGATGCTCCAAAAAAGTGTGACAAAGGTAGAAAAGGAAGTAGAAGACGAAGAAGAACCGTCATTCAGTCGTTTTAGTTTTTTAACCCAAACTTGCTCGATCATCGACTGCGATTCGGATAATTTATTTTGGTCGACATGTGCTTTCTTACTTCGCTTGACTTACAACTATCGTAATATTAATAATATAATTGTTCTTCCTGTAATCTATCTACACGATACGAATCCTTACTGTGGCTCATTCATTGTATGGTCAATTTGTCTTTGTCATTGCAAAATACGTAGTACGGACGTGATCGCTGTTCGGTTATAATGAAATTCGGATTCATACAAGTATTTGAACGTTAAAAAGTTTGTTGCATGGCTGCTTAAAACGAAATATGAAACTTTGTTGCAACTATGTTACTTCTTTTACTTAGACTACGACAACATCGATTGTAAAAATTCAACTATTACGAAATACTATTTAGTGCTTTTATAAGAGTTTTCCGTTGGTTATGATACTGACTAATTCATGGCTTACGTTTATATTAATTACGGTTATGATAAATGATATTTTCTTTTGGAAAGACACGTAATTTTATTTGTGTTACACGGTACTTAGCACGCAAATTTATACAGACTTTTTCTGACCGTTGACACTGAAAATGAAAGAATGGTTGGTCTTTGTGCTTCGAAGTTGACAATCGGAAACTCTTACAATGTATGCATTTATTTGTGCATAAATGTACTAAACCTCCAGGCGTATTACTCTGAACTATAGATCTCTCAGTTCTAGTAATTGTTAGAAAATAGTTTTTCAATATTAATTTACTTATGCAAGAATAGTAATCATGAGTAATTTGTTATGAAGGTCTGTTATTAGACAATCAGTAAACATAATTTATGTATTAATTTGAGCCCCTTAAAACCCAAGTGGTGTAAATCACATTAATGTTATTTAGTAAGTCTTATTTTGAGACTTAATTTATATTATATTAATTATATTAAGATATTTAATTCACATTGTAATAGGCAATCACAACACAAGGATAAACTTGTGTTGATACCTATGCGATTGCTATACGAATTAAGAGTTACACCAATTGTGCCAATAACAGAATGAACTCCGGTAACCACTTCATTGGTCAATGAAAGTAGTTTCGTTATGGAAGAATCAAATTAAAATTTTTCTATTATGATATTGAAGCTAAACGCATAAACTAAAAAAACAATTGAAATCAGATAATTTAATTTACAATGTCACGTTTGTACAAACACAGATGCAGCTATTACACGTGTTACATACATTCGTCTTTTGTGATAAATGGACGGGCAGTGATAAAATACATTGTCAATAAAACGTAATACGTTTATCTCTATCTCTCCTCTCCCACCCCGTCACCGTAGACTAACAATTCGTTATTTGTCAAGCAAATCAAAATTATTAAATACATCATAAACACACACACACATATATGTATATTTAAACAGTCTTTTTTTCAATGAACACAACTCCAAGTTGGCAACAAAAAACGTCCAATTACCAAACATAGTAACAATTATCAACAAAATGTAATCGTTGAACGATATCGAGGCTGTGGCCGAAGAATTACAATCACATAATTCTCAAAGCAGCATTGTCAATAAACACCTCGATTTAATAACAAATTTGTCCAGTCACGATGTACGAAAGAATTTTGCATCAAATGACTAGATCTGCGGACGAAAATAAAGTCACCCACTAAAGATGTTTCTTGAACCAATTAATGTAAACATTTTTTAAAATTCCCAAAAGATAATAAAAGGCATCTTCTCCAAATCTCAAACACGCCAACATTTGTTAATAAACGCAACATTCGGTCCGATGTAATAGCTGAATCGAACGACCATTTTGTGCTGAGCATTATTACATATTTTTATTTATATAATACACTTCTTTATTTATTTACTCCAAAGATTGTTGTCTTAATCTTATGAGACGTATTAAGGCTAATTATAGACGTTGATTCCATCATAAATAAATGCATTTAATTCGATGCATCGATGAAAATCTCACGTTACATTTCGCTACACGATCACACTCGCGTAGTGCGCGGTAGTGGTTTGAAGTGAAATTAAATAATGAGCACTTTTTATTTGAGTATTGAAATGGTGTTGAAGGCATATGTGACTTCCCATCAAGGTGCGAGCTTTAAGCCCCACCGATGTCTGCTCAAAATAAGACGGATAATTGTTCGCCATAATGTCATCATACGGAAGCACACGAACGAAATATTCAACTTTTTTCACATAAAAAGACTTTTTAAACAGAATGCAACGTTAGTTGTCAGCGCTTGTAATAATGCGTTTGTGTTTAAGAATTTGAATCGTTCACTAATAAATAATGGTAATAACGATTATGATCAAAAAAGTATAAACAATCGCCGAATGGCTCAAGAGTCTCAAAAAAATATATACATGCAATTAAAAAATGCGGCGCCAACAGACGGCACCAGCAGTCTAATTCTTAAACATTCGTATACAGTCGAACATAATGAAAAAATAACATGATTCCACGCGTTTCTTCGAACGATCGTACGCATAAACGCAAGCTGCGCTTAAAAACAACAAGAATGATTTTCACAATCGTTCGCAGCATTTACAGTTTGTATATTAGTATAATGAATATTATCAAACGCAAATGTTTATTTACATAAAGCAATAACCTTGTGGTAAAGACGTTTGTATAAACAAGACCACCTTGTAAAGATCTGTAGTAAAGTATCACTCTAAACGCAGACAACTTGATTTCATCAAGTTTCCGACTGAACACAATGAATTGTTAATTTATAAAAACAACATCGGTACCATTAATGGCAGTGCGCACGTAGCATATAAAGGAAATACAGAATTTAACGTCGTACATTTGTTCGTACTCATGTTGCTATCAAGATGGGGAGGAGGATTATATTATAAAATATTTCTGCCCTGATATCCTTAAGCTCCCGATTTGAAGGCAGATTAATTTTATCAAATAGTTCCTCTACCCCCTCACAGTCGTGTCGCGTTCCATTGTCAGTTTCATAAAAGATGGCACGGCTTTCCTGAAGCCTCTTTTGAAGAGTCCTGCTCAGTGGCGTTATCTCAACGTACTTTTATGAATTTGCTTTGCTGGAGACAAGCGCAGTCGTGTTAATTTGACGATGAGTAGTAATAAGCTCTCGGAAATTGCAATTATATACAAGTCTCGAGGACGAGACTGCTGTGCGTTGGGTCTCAGAAGGACTCAACGAAACTTGCCGGGAAGAGTCCGGTGCGTCCTGTGCGCTGCAGGGTGCCTTTGTACCATCCGTCGTCACGCTTCTTATGCACATAGATAATGTCCCCGACCCGGAGCTCCAGTTCGAATTCGCTGTTGGGAGGATAAGGAACGATGCATCGAAATCGATATACGCGTTCTCTGTAAATCAATTGGATGTTTGTTATATAATTTTTCATACACAATTATGCGTCAAATGTGATTGGGTATCTGTTAAGTTAACAAGGCAAAGTCATAATGCCCTCTAACTCGGATCACAACGTAGTGTTAGTATATTAGTTTTTGTAACAATAAAACAATCTGTTGTTTTAAGTTTAATCTATTAAAGCATTAGTAAAACACTGTACAATAATATATAAATAAACAGACTTAGGTAATAATTTAGTACTATTTTGGTGTAAATGATCAAGATTAATTATAAAATGATAAGTTAAATTCTTCTTTAAATTGAAATGAACTTCATTTCAATAAAATTAATACAAATAAAACTTACATATATAACTTATTACAATATATTTAATAAAAAAACTTGATGTTGATTTTTCCAAGTTATGTTGAAACTAAGCTGCATGTTTCATAATAACAAGTGGCATTTCAATTGTTGGCTCGCGTTTATTTATTCACAAGTTATTTCAAAATCTGTTTGAATAAAGTTTACTATAAATTGACAATATATTTTCACTTCTCGTAGTTCTACATAAATATTCATTGAACAAAAAGATAAATGCACAAGACATTGTAACATAACGTATTTATCTCATAACACAAATTGATATGCGTTCAACCATACGAAAAAACAGTTTCTACATATCTTAAGCGTTTGAAAGTGCTCCTTAGTGCACATTGCATGATTCAAACTCATCATTGTGCTGTTGCAGAACAAATTATAAATCCAAAGTAATATTTAATACGCGCAATTCCTTATAATAATTGAAACTTAATTTGTTAGTATAATAAATCAATTTGTAACGTCAGCCTTTTAAACTGAATATAAATAATAATTATGTGAACAATAATCAACTTAGTATTTGTATTATCATTTTGAAACGATTACTTGGAAACATTGATACCAGAAATGAGCGGCCACTGCTTTAAATTTGACGTTACAGTTATGGTGTCACCATCTACGTTTTCGTCATAATTAATATTACCAATTGACAACTCTTTACTTAAAATATTTGTAATATGTTTCGTTTACCTTGATGAAAGTTGCTGTTTCACTTGTTTCCCCATTCCAGCATCAAGAGAATTACTTTTGCGATGATGATTTGTTCCCGTAACAGCGACAACTCCACCAGCCTCACCCGATCTATCGTAATTATACAATTGTTTGATTCTTTCGTCATTAAATAAATAAATGTTAAACGTAATTAAATTGCACAATTTATTCCGCTACCATTAAATTAAATCGATATCGACCTTAACTTGTTTGTGGGCTGACCAAAACTAACGCAATATTCACCTTTCAAATCACCCTTCAATTATATACACATTAACCAATTCTTCCTACAGCTAAACATTAGTAGATGGATTTGTAATAACCATAACTGTACAGTGTTTAATGAATGAGAACCGTCGTAATTAGAGAATTAAATGAAGCTCTAGTGTAAGTTGATTACGACGCTCCATGAAACTAAACCAATTGATGAAAAATGAATGGTGTTAATTGAAATGCAGTCAAATAAATGCAGTGCCTTCAAACCATCAAACTAAATACTTACCTGGCAAAAAAAATGGGGCAGTAGTAAAGTACTGATTTTTAAATGTACCGCTGCGTTCAGTGAGACGGTTTTTATAAATTACCTCTTATGGACATTTTCATATGGTCTAATGAAATTTATTTTTAAAAAATATAAGTTTGATCAATGTCACTATTGTGCAATGTTATATTTGTAAATATTAGGACTTCTAAAGTTTATGGTTAAAACTGTTTGATATAAAAAATCATATTGTAAGGTTGAACATCTCAAATTTGTGATTTTCAAAAAACTGCATTGAACGCACCGACACATTAAAAACTGGGGACATAATACCACCCCCAAAAAATTACTCGTGAACACGGTGCATAACAAAATGTGCATGTTAACGAGTTATCTATAAAAAATGCACATGCTTCATTAAATAAAAATTCAAAACATTGCATGTTGTATTATTTCGGTTTTCTTTAATAGAGAGAATCCTGAATAAATAAGTTGTAAACTTAGTACAAATAAATGTATTTTATACTTTAACAAAATGAGTTAAGAGCATATGTGGAAATAATATATGTAATAATGTAAATTGTTTTAGTACATTCAAACCGTCAAATATTCCAATAATGGTATCTTTTCTACTCTGCAAAATACAACACTACAACTAAATAAAAAGAAATATTTAAACCCCTTATATAATAATAACTTTAAATGTACTTTTATGAGTAATGAGCATAGTAAAATTCACACGAATATTCATTAATATTCATTTGCTGTTAACGAATACCCATATAGATGCGAATTCTAATGAGTATACTGATAGTATAGTCATTTCATCTTTCAACACATTAATTATTTTACCTTTTAATCAACTATTAAAATTTATAAGTTATATAAAGTAAAGTTATGTCTGTCAATAGATCTTGAAATTATCGTCTTTTTGCTAATTATATCCCATACTCGTTAGAGATTTTATTTTTAATATCGAATTTAAAAAAAAACCAGTTGTTTATAAATAGTATTCAACATTTCAAAAATACTACCCATTCTGAAAAAGAAATGGTTTTGAATATCCCCAGAAAATTATCGTTTAAACTTGTTTACACTTGTAATTTATTGGACCAAAAGTATGAGCATAGTATTGAAATCACAAGTATCCGTCACTTGTTATGTTCACCCATTGTTCATAGATTTCTATGTTAGTTCCCAAATGAATTGTCTCAAAGGAATTTTTGTTAAAGACATCAATTATGATATCTTCTTATAATAATTTTTGTTTATTTTCTTCATTAACTACTTTCGCTGCGTATTCAGAATATGCCGTTACAAGACGGCCACTAACCTTTGTATAAATGAAATGGGCAAGGAGGGACGCTCCTTGTGTTTAATTCTCTCAGAGGTTGTGAAGTGTCCGTGAGCCGAACCTGGGTACATGCGATGCGTGTTGTTCGAAGCAATTATTTCCTGTGCGGGGCTCACTTGTAGCAACTGACTTGGGCATGAACCGGATCTGTTTATTCCGACCCAACCGATTTTCCGACAAATATTAGAAAATGCTGACCTTTTTTATAATTAAAATCACAAAGTTGTTTGTTTCATTAATTTACAAAGTTGTTTGTTTCATTAAACCGATTTTCCGACAAATATTAGAAAATGCTGACCTTTTTTATAATTAAAATCACAAAGTTGTTTGTTTTATTAATTCAAATTGAAAAAAAGTAAAATGAAATAAATGTTAAATTACTTTTACTTTAATTCTAATAAATCAATTGTTATTAAATCTAAATTTTATTCAATTACGTTTATATAGGGCATTGATATTGAGACGTAATAAAAATTAAAATTGATACTTCATACACAAGTTCAAATTTGTCAGAAACAAAGATTTTTAACTTAAAAATAATCTAAGCATTGTCGTATACAAATAGTTTTGTTAATTGCACAGCAAACAAAACAAAACATTGATATTATTAAACAACAATTCTATGTACCTATATATATTGTTAATAGTGTAACAAACATTTTTGTGATTTGAAATTGCAACGTATGAGTTTATAATAATATAAATAATAGTTTATACAGCAAACTAATACTGAAATTCCTCGAAACATTAAATTTTACTCAAATTTTAAGAATCGAACCTCATTGAAAATAATAATACCATCAAAGTGATTCAGCTTCCTCAATTTTTGCGAACAATATCGTTGATTTTAGTACAGTTAATATTAATCATCCAAAATTAACTCGTTTACCCGCTAAATTAATTAGTTAATGTTTACAATCAATGTTTACAATGTCTAAATGTCAAATACTGAGTCCGATACATCTAATTATTAAAGTTACTTATATTTGTATATTAAAATGGTTAAAATACCGTTTAAAAATAGTTGCAATTCAAGCACTCAAGCATAACATTCTACATAGTTAGCTGTAATCTGCCGAGGTTAATTCAGCAGTTTTCTCCTCAATCTAAACTGTCGTAAAATAGAAGCACATTGAGAGCAACAAAAGTCGAACAAATGCATATAACTTGTACAAATACTAATGAACATGCACGGCAACGATAACATGTCTTTCAAAAGAACAAAAATGTGCTTCCAAATGAACTTCGTAGTTTGCGTGACAAAACAATTAAACAATCCTTGTCAAATAAAAGTAAAAAAAAGACATTTTTTTAAAAAAGCATGATTTAAGATGACAAAAAAAGACAAGGCTGCATTATGCTTCGTTACATGACAGTAGAATATTTCTCACCGTATATGAACCGGAGTTGCGGAAGATGTGCCACAATTACCATCGTCAAATACTGGATTATCCATTGAATAAGTAGATGGTGGCGGAGATTTGGATTTCTTCATGTTTGTTAAACGACGCATTAAAGAAACGCCCTTGTCTTTCTTCTCCTTCGCCTGGGAATTTAAATTGATTATATAAAGTTTGTTTCATTTTACAGAGTAATTACAAAAATTACTCTTTATTACTATTTACTATAAATAAAATTAAATTTAAGATAAGCCAAAATATACATCTTACCTTTTCAGCATTTTTTGAAACTTGCGTAGTTACAGGTGTTGACATCACTGGACAAGCATTATGTATGGTATTGCTTGGACTTCTGCTTAAATCTATGGTTGTCGTTGTACTTGCCGTGGGAGCTAAAATAGTCGCTACTGTTGTAGCTGGTGGTGACTTTCCTGGTGAAGCTGTATATAGCAGAATATTCTGAATGAATGCAGAAATGAAATAATATTTTGTTTGCAAATTTCAATTTTCAATCTCCAGTTATTTTTTACTTTAGTTGTAGTCTATAACAAATCAATTTGTTTTAATACATAAAAATCATGAATGTAAAAGTTTATGCAACTCAATTGTAAAGAAATAAATGAATTTAAGAATTTCTAACTTAGAATAAGAATTTGAATCTAGAATAATCCTTACCAACATTGGTTATCATCACATTATTGTGAGTTCGTGCAATGGCAGCGGCAGTAGAAGGTTGTTCGCAAGGTCTAGGAGGAGGGCTTTGTCCTTGAGGTTGAGGTCTCTGAGAATGCCAAGATGAAGTAACAGCGGTTGCAGGACTGACTGCTCTCGGCGGTAATTCGGGAGGCAATGTACGATGATTGTACGACTGCGAAGAAGCACCTTTAGTTTTGGTGAAAGAAGCAAGTCGAGAATCATTGTTGGATTGAGAAGAAGTAGCCGTAGTACTAGGCTGAGGTGTCGGAGAACCTCGACAAGCCCCACGTTGACACCTAAAATAGAAACTAGATATTAGTTCGATTAAACAAGTGCATACTAACAATTAATTTTTAATCCAATTTGTGCAATTATCAATCAGTTATAATTTGAATTAAATAATGAAATAAATTATCAATTGTAATCCAGTAAAACTTATTTATTTTATTCCACTCAATTTATTCAAATAGTAGTGTAAAACACAGCAACAGTATTTTGATCAAGTCAATTATCATGACTTGAATATGAAGGGAGGAGTTCTGAGACTAAACTTTATTTCTAACATAATTTAACTTCATAGATATGTTGTTCACCATTATAAATCGAAGGTCAAATTGCACTCACTTTACAATGTTCTCACATCTTCTTATTTAACAATTAGCATTGATATTTCAATTAAGATTTCTTTCTAATTACGTAGTGAATGATTACTCACAAAATTTTGGTAAAATTATTTGATAGAAACTTGTTTATAAAATGATAAGATACAGGATCATAACATATAATTCAATAGTAGATTATTTTAATTAATGATATTTTAAATATATATGTTTTTTAATTTAGAGATGAATTAATAAATAATTAACCAATAAATGTTACATTATATGTTTAATTTAATGGTCCAATAAACTATCCATATTAATTAATAACTAATTGAAATCCATGTTTAATTAATACGTATTAAATTAATTATTTAATTTATTATTATATAATTGAAGATCAAAATAACAAAAAATTTAAAAAAAAAATTATTTTTCCAATTTTCGTATTACTAATAGACAATTGAGCTTGCCATATTTATTCCTTTCTTCCGTATACTAAAAAAGAGAGAGTCCACTTCGTTTGTTATAAATAAATTTCTCGTTTATGTCTATTTGATTAAAATACGCAGATGTACACAATTATTATAATTGTTTTGTTAAACTGAATCGATTTTCCCAAATATGTGATGCCATCTATATACTTTACATATTTTTAATATCTTATAACATATCAATATATTAAAATTTAACTTATTAATGTATTTTAAAGATACAAACTTAATGTTAAACAATGTAATGCTTACATAACAAAATAAAAAAAATTACATTATTCTTTTATTTATTTCATATATCCATTCATTATCTATATTATTATTTTTATAATTACAATAATTTAAAATAAATTGTTAATACATAATCTGCAAAATAATGTTTTTTTATTTTCCAAACATTACAAAATCTTAAGTTTGTGAGATAATCTTATTAATAATGAAATAATTTCAACTTACTTATTAGCCGGAGCAACATAATTTCCTGGAAACACTCCGCACTTTTGCGTTCGATTTGAAGTACCCTTAAACCATCCATCTTGGCATTTTTCACTGACCATATAAATGCCTCCTTTTCTAAGTTCCAATTCATCCGACTTTTGCGGCTTGTAGGGATAAAGTGCAACATAAGCGGCTGGTAAATTAATTGTCACATTTCCTGAAAGATTTTGCGACGGTTGTGCCAGGACCAAGTCGCTGCTACCACTTCGACGGTGTCTGATATTGTGATCATTGTTGGCGTTGTTTTGGTTCGAAGCTGAAAATCCTTGTTCATTCGTTGTACCTGAAAGTGCGGAGTCCACTGCAGGACTAAGTATTTCAGCACTATGTCGATGGTAGGGATGAGGATGGTGTCCTGAATTTACAGCTGTAAAACTGTGTCGTTTAACGTTATGTCTGCTACCAACGGCAGGTGGCGAGATCGCTGGACTACTTGGACTGCTAGGGGTTGTGCTCGAGCAGCTCGAATTGCTCGAACTATTGGGAGTATTTGGACTTGTCGTCGTGGAGCTTCCACCGGATGAGATGTTGGAACTCGAATCAGATACAGGCAGAGCCGTAGCCTAAATTATAAATTATATATAAATTACAAACATAAATATATCTTTAAGAATAATTTAATTAAACGAATATAACAAAATATCTTTACTTATGTTCAAATATGTAATGGAATTTATAATTAATTGCATTTTTAATTATATAATAACAACAGGAATTTTAAATCCTGTTTTGTTATATTCGTTTATTATATGTACAAGAGTAAAATTGGATTGAAAAAGTTTTAAATTAAATGATTAAATAATCACTATTCATGGAAAAATCTTTTGAAGTACTTCGTTCAAACTTTTTGTTTTTATTTTTTGTAATTACAGCAAAAAAGAATTAAATCGTTGCTTACTGGACTGATTTGTGGTCGTGGTTGACCTGAAGTTTGCACATTTCGTGAGTGGTCGGTTGGTATCAAAGGCGTGGTATCATCATTAGTTGGAGTGGGTGGAGCTACTCTAGATGGTCCTGGCTGAACACTAAAAAAATAAAAATAACAAACCCATGGATTTTTTCATTTGTAAAATGTAAAGTTCAATTGAAAAGTTTTAGTTTATGTAATACTTTTATTGAATCGATTTAATTGAATGTCTTAACAAATATTGTATTAACAAAAGAAGGTAAAAATTGAACTCTACCAGAATTTATAAAAATATCATATAAAATATTAATATCGCTCACTTTGTGGATAATTTCATAAGAGCCCTGGCAACGCTGTTTAATTCCACAAATGCCAAGGGAAATATGCCAATTCG
This sequence comes from Leptoteleia sp. ZL-2020, assembly GCA_022817305.1. NCBI lineage: Eukaryota > Metazoa > Arthropoda > Insecta > Hymenoptera > Scelionidae > Leptoteleia > Leptoteleia sp. ZL-2020. The sequence goes on from JABFPN010000789.1 coordinate 16,074, forward strand.
ATCTAAAAGCTTTCCTTCTGCCCAGTTTTCATCTACTCTTCTAATAACACTTATGATCTCACCCTAAAATGTAAATATACATGTTTTAAATGATATGTTTAAATCTTTAGTTAAACTTAACGCTTTCAATACTGCTTACAGCAGTATAAAATAAATTTACATGTAAATGATCCTTATTGATTTGCAGTAAATGTACCTTATTGAAAGTAAGACACCCGTCTTCATCATCATTGGACATTCGAAAGTCGTATAAAGCTTTACACTGTGGAATATGTGGAGGCAGAGGTGTCATCACCTTAAAAAATTTAAATAAAGTAATGAAATGTATATGTATTATTTTAAAATATGTTTTTTAAGTGAAATTTAATAATTTTAAAAGTTATATCTTCTAAATGTATAACAATTACAAATCAAAGAATCTAAAAAATAAAAAAAGTACCATTTGAATTATTTTATATTATTATATTTATAATGATAATACACAATTAATAGTGTTGCCATTAAGATAGAGTCTTTACCTGCACATACGATAATGGAAATACTCCATGATTAAATCCACACTCTCCAAAATACCAATTGTTATCTATTTTTTTTCGCAACATGATAACGTCACCCTTTTTGAAATTAAGATCTCTGTAAAAGTATTTTAAAATTAATACTTTTGTTCCATTTAATTTGAAATGTTTTATATGTGTCATCAGCATTAATAATATTATTTGCTACAAGTTTTTTTTATAATTAAATACTTTTAACTATAGTGAGTAAGAACTTTAACACATATTAAACATCGAATCATTCTCAGATTATCGGCTAATTCCGTTTGATAATGTAAAAATTATTAGGTTTACCTACTTTCTGAATAAAAGTATCTAAATTTAAGCTATGTACATTCCAGCGCACTTTTCAAGGAATAAGAAAATTATCCGAGACAGTGATATATTTAAAATGACAAATGGAATTCCTATTGATCCTTATAATTAACAATAGTGATTTAAATAAATATATATTCAGCAACAGTTATCTTTGCAACAAATAACAGAATAATAAATAGTATTTGTAAAAAATATTAACTTCGAAAATAAATCTTAAATACATTGAAATTCATTTTTAGAATAATCAATTTAAGAAATAGATAATTTGTTGAATAAAATAATGCAAAATTACTTAAAATTTGTTGTGCAAATATAAAAAATGATTCATTTTTGCAGTAACAAATGTTTCAAATTTTACGATAGCAAATTAAGTATCTCTGTTGTAATTATTCTAATATATTAAAACTCTTTATCTAGCAATTAAAGAATAATTATTCTTTAAACATAATTCCTTAGTAAAATTACAAGGCAATTTTATTTGTTAACAATTTACATAAGACGTGATTAATATTCTTAATTGATGTTTGTTATTATAATCTACTATGGTTTTCATATAACATGATCATGGTGCAAGTGAGTCATGTACAGTCTACTGATATTATATAATTTAAACTACATTTTTATATTGTTAAATGTGGTACAAAGAGTCAAAGGGAGGTGTGACATCCGTTTATTAGTCCTTTTGTGTGAACTTGGTTTTAATTTGAAATTCAAATTGAATATATATAAAAAAGAACTGAAATAATGGCCAAAGTACATTCCAAATTATTTGCAGTTGAATTTAAATCTCGCTTCAATTGAAAAATAATTGAAATTCTTTGTAAAAAAAAAGAAAAAAACAAATTGAACTAAAATGCAAAATATTGCTTTATATCAGGTTGTTGATCTTATATAAGTAAAAGTAGTGCATGATTCATTTTATATTTTTATTATAAAAGTTATTTACTTACTTTTAGACTTTTTGCAAATTTTCAAATATGTTACAAAGAAATAACTTGGAAATATTCTCAAAGTCAACTTCCATTTTAATACATTATTTCCAATATTTTGAGACAAAACATTTTGCAATAAACAGTGACTTGAGTTGTTCTTAATATTTAGTATTTTAATCCATGGACTATTAAAATAATATTGAATTTTTAAAAATGGATTAATTAAATGAATATAGATAAATTATAACAACATATTTATATGTTTACTTTAACTCGGAAGTGAGCTAGTATACAATTTAATGATAATTTTATGTCATTTTTTTTTTATTAAATTGATTAATAATTTTTTTACGTGATTTTAAATGATGTTATTCATTCAGAATATTGAATGTCATTCACTCCAAAATTACAAAGCATAAAGTTTGTTCGGAAATAACCTCGTATTTATAGAAAATTGTTACAGGGGCAATGTAAAATGTATTGTTCCACCAACAAAAACATTTTGAGTACTTAATTTACTAAAACATCATTTAAATTTATCATTATTCAATTGTCTAAAATACATATATTTCTTCATAATTATTTTACATGTTGTATATATAATTTAATATAATTATATCAAATAAATCTATTATATCAAAAACATTTACCCAATTTCTTTTATACAATAATTTTATGAAATGATAATATTATAATCAATAATGTGAACTATTATAAAATCATATTCTTTGTTAGTAAATAACAAAATACTGTTCAAATTTAGCAATAAAAATAACTGGTAAGTTTATATCATACTTAAATATAATGGTATTATTAATATTAATATTGGATCTGATAAATTTAACATTTCTATGATAAATGCAATTAAAAAAAATTTTTTTTTGTATAAACAAGTATATTTAATGGTATACATTTAAGTAGAAATAATTTATTATTTCCTATTATTCTAATATACTTTGCAAGTACACATTTTTCATAAATGTTAATACAAATAAATTAAAAATGATCAAATTGGCGTGATATCATCGTTTAGTAAATTATTAATTACTTCAACATAAAAGCGAAAAGAATTTTTCTTTCCTTTTTTTTAATGTGAACTTGAAATTTCTATTTGAACAAGAATTTCATAACTACTCTAATATTTATTACTTTTTTTGGAACAGTAAACTCTATAAGAATAACTTCACCAATATATTGTAGACTCGGTTACAATTGGTCGAAAATTAGTTAATCTACCATGCTATAATCTCATCACCCAACCATATCCCACTTCCTTCATTCCATTCATCTGGTCAAAAATCTTTTCAGCCAGCACAACAACCCATTCTTTTATGTTCAAACTAAACCCAACAACCATAACAATTTCAAGCCAGTCCCAATGCCACAAAAACCAATTACAAAAACATCCTTAGCAACTCCCAAAGATCACCTAACCCCCTCCCCACCCCTCCCTTTCTACCACATAATTGAAAAGAAATATATTCGTGGATATAAATCTGTTATGGAATAAACAATCGGTCAATTAAATATAAAATTGAGCCGCAACGGTCAGAAGAGACTTTTTTTTTTAATGTGACCAGGAAACGGTTTGTTCATAAAAAGCCGTGTAACGTAATTTCCGTTTGAATATGACGTACACGGTAAATATTGTGATATTATTTCCCCGAAATATTTATCGGTTAATTTGTTGGCTGTATCGCGATGATTGGAATTGACGCGAAAAAGAGAGCGTTGAGCGTAAACAGCAACAATAACAAGCGTGTGTGTTGACAAACGTGTTGTAAAAGATGCGCGACTGGCAAAAGCGTCGATAAAATAATTACCCAGGAACTTTGGAAATGTAATCGTAAATGGCCACGCCGTAGGGCCGGTTGTGGGTCTGCTGCTTGGAGGCGGCGGTGGTGGCGTGGCGCGCGAGGTTGTTGGCGGGCGACGGATGGTTCTGCGGGATCGGAACGAGTTGGGCGATCGGCCCGATCGCGGCGTTGCCCTTGGCACCGCCCTGTTGCTGGCCTTTGCTCGGTTGCTTCGGTGTCGCGTTGCGCATCCCCTCGAGGATACGCATCAGCAGCACATTCGGCGGCAGATCGTCGACCTTGGCGTCGACCAGCACGCGGCACTCCGGGCAGCGCAATTCCCGATGCGTGCTCACGATCTCCTCGAGGCACTTCTTGCAAAAGGTATGCTGACACGGCAGCACCTTGCTCGACGTGTCCAGCCGTTCGAGACATACCGAGCACTCGAGCAGATCATTCAACATGCACTCGTCCATCTTAACAACGTTATCCGGCGCTCGCGGCGAATCGCACACTGCTACTAATTGGCTGGCTCAGCAGACGCGAACGCACGCCGCGTTTATCGCAACTCCTGCGCGCGTCATCGCACTGTTCGCTGTGCGCTTTAATACGCCATTCCCCGGAGGTATGCGTCGCTAAGCTGAACTCGGACCACTCGACGACAAAAATGTGCGCTCCCTCTCGCTTGGGAACCTCCGTGCGCCGTGTCCAGCCGTGTTGGCTCCGCGCACCCACACACGCGTAACTCCCGTTGGTGGGAGTGACTGGAGTGAGCGCCGCGGTGTGCGCGCCTCGCCGACATTAAGGGCCGTTTGCAATCGCGTTGCCGAGTGACTCACCTCGCGCCGCTACCGCGGGTGTGTCATTTCCAGGATGCGGGTTTGAGAAGGATGGAGCGATACTATTCGAAACTGGTCGAATAGTTTTGCGGTAATTGATGACGTATTCATTCTTCAACCACTCACTCAGTTAATAAAGGACAAATAATTCTGCTCACATAAATGCATCCTTTATTACCTAAGTGAATGGTTGAAGAATGAATACGCCATGAACAATTGTTTGGACTTGGATGCAAATCGACCTTAAGAACATGTCAAATTGTGATAGTCACGGAATTAGTATATTTTCAATTTATCACAATATTATAGTATAATACACTATATACTCTACTCCTCAAACCCAAAATTATACTATAATATATACTATATATACTAGAATTCTCTAGATTTAGCACTTTGATATATGAAATTTGCATTTATTTTTGTTCCTGTATAACGACGTTTTTTAAAAAATGAATTCAAATACCTGTGGTGATGCACATTTCCTTTTTCCGATTTGGACGCCATCTAAAAAAGTGATTGAAAATGAAAAAATTAATGTAAGGGTCTTATGATTCAATGATAATACAACTATTTCCTACTGAATTTAAACAAAAAATTAAGTCATTACTAGTATATACTTTAGCGAGGTTAAGATACTCTGAAAGTAGATGATTTCTCGTTGACTCTTTATTTTTTCTTCTGGAGTGGCATTACGCTCTCGCTTAAATCTCGTTTCATTCAAATTTCATTTCAATTTCGCTTCCATCTAATTTCAATCTCGTTTAATTTTCGTTCAATCTCATTTAAATTTCGTTTCAGTTTTGTTTGAGTGAAAAAACCGTAAAACTGCGTTTGCGAGAGTGAATCAAAACATCGAAACGAAATGTAAATTAAATGAAATGAAACTTAAACGAGATTGAAATTAGATGGAAGCGAAATTGAAATGAGATTTGAATGGAACGAGATTTGAGCGAGAGCGTGATGCCACTGCTGGGGGTCTATTCTTGAATTTACACGTGCGCAGAAACGTTTAAATATATACGTGTTTGGGACGAGCCGGCAACGACGAGCCGTTTCAAACGCGTTCAAATTGAAACGTTTCTGCGCACGTGTAAATTGCGCCAGGGGAATAGACCCCCTGGACAGTGTAGTCATCAACTAATCGAGCTCAATTCGATCATCCATTATTATCGATATTATCGATCCATTATGATCGAATAACAATACCCACAAAACTACCTTATCAACAGTTAATCTGAATTTACTTTACCGACCCCGCGGGTATTCATGAAAACTGACCCTAATCCAGTTTTTCTCTTTCCACGCACTCGTACTAGGGGAAAAACGATGAAGCATAATGATAATGAATATACAAGCGAATTCGTTGGTGCATGAGACTTGCGTACACATAAGCGAAAACGAGGCAGCGTGTCCGAGACAGCCGTGCGCGTATGACACTGTGTGAAAACGAGCGCGAGTCTGTAGCATCTGCGTTAAATCATGTAACATTAAACGTGCCCGCAGCACCGTCGCTTATTTCAGTTCAACCGCGATAACCGAAGTCTTTGCTGCGCCGTGTACTTTAGTTGCAAGGACATGTTTGGACAATATTGTTCCAGAGAGCGAAGCAATCGGTATCAAATTTTCGCAGGCGCAAGTACGTTCGGGGACGCTGGCGCCTCTTCTTCGTGAGAAGAAATCGTTCTGCTTGTCAACAGAAACAGGTTTGACATTTTTCCCTTTTCACCGTTCCTTTCGTATTTACGTAGCGCGGACCGTTATTTTCAACGTCATATTAGAGAGCGACAATTCGACGCGAATCACGGCAATGTCTATTCTTTTTCTCCATGAATCAATTCGGAGTTGGCGAGCGTGAGAGGTTATATTGGTGGTGGGAAAGAAGAAATGAGTGCGAGGAATGCAAGTGTGGGTGTTCGCTGCACCGCTGAATAATCGTTTTTCTGTCACATTTCAATGCGAATCCGGCTTCGTTTGGTGTTACTCTTATCCGTTAATTAATATTTTTCGAGTGTCGGTGTTTACGTAATTAAATGGGGTGGTGTGTGTTTCTCAGTCTGTTGCACTGTTTGTTTACTCATTTATTTGCTATAACGGTGTTGGTTGAATTTTTGCAATGGACGTGAGTCAGTTGGGTGCATTTTGACAGCTGTGATGTTTGGAAAATACCGTAGTAGGAACAGTAAGATATCTCATAAATGTTTTCAAATAGTATCCTTATGTTCAATGCTAGAAATACTTTTAGTATATTATTGGGATATTTAATATCCTAAACAAATACCACAGATATTTCTGGGATTGGAAATAAGGATATTATTAGATGATATTTGTCGGGGTAAGGATATCTTACAATATCTATTTCTGCAAGAGTAACTTCGCTTTTTCGGGGGCGGATATAACTGTTCTCTAATCCAAAGATTAAACATGAACGTATTTTTAATGTGATTTAATTGAGCGAGTTATTGACCAGGCGGAACTTTGTTTATATGATAAAGCATATCCCGTTTCTAGATATGATTGACAAAGAAAGATGACTTTTATTTGATTGGTAATTAATATATTAGATGATTAAATTGTTGTGTCTAAGTTTATCTTTGCACATTATAATGATGCACAATGTATAGTTTAATCTAATCACAATTTTATTGGTATTTAATTTGATTGTTCTGCATGCTTGTTTGAATGAAATTTTAGCAACTAAATCGTTTATATAACTTAGTAAATAGCTCGTAATTTATTTTACCTTTATTTATCTTATTAACAAATTATATAATATTTAAGACGGAACATCATTAAAAAAACGTTTGAAAAAAGATTAATTATTAAGTTGAAAAAGATATACAGAAAATAAATTCATATTTATTTATAGATTATGTTTGTAGTTAATAGCATTAAATTTAAAATCAGATTTTATTTATTTGTCATTAAATAATATTTAAAGAGTAATTAAATTATATAAAAATAAAAATATATCAGTGATTGCAATTATTATTTCTTTACACTTTCAATACAATTTGGGCAACATATATATATACATGATATTTTAATTGATATTTTTAACCAATTTAAAATGATATTTTTTTGTATTATTTGGCACAGTTACAATGGAACATTTCCAATATAACCATTGAATATACATTAACAAAACATTAAATAACCTGTTCACTGAAATCGATTTTAATAAATTGACCCTGACTAAGATTTGGATCAGATAAAGAGTCATCTTTCGTTTGTATAGTGTTTTATCACAAGAACATACTGGTATTTTATATTACATTTTCTTTTCAGTTCTAATTGTTTTTATTCGATAACTTTATGAAACAGATTATGATCTACGATTGAAAATCGCAAAAACTACTATTATTGGAGCGGAATGCATAAGTATTTGTCTACAAACGTTTGCGTGGGATGAATAAGGAAGAATTATTACAACTATCAGCTGCTGAGCGGGATAGAATATTCAGCAAATATGACCAAGGCAGAGAGAATGGCGCTCAAATTGACCCTTGGGAAGATCCAGCGTTTGAGATTTACCATATTACAGACAGATATGGATTCATACAGTAAATATTCTTAAGCATATTCATTCAGTTATATATAAAATATTATGCTCATATAATGATTTAATGTTGCTTTCATTAATATATTACTTTCTAAAATCTAATGATACTGAATTCTCAAGAAATGTATATCACAAAAATTTTAAAACTAAAGAAACATATTATTATCTGAATAACTATTCAAATATTGATTTCCACTAGAGATTTCCAGTTTAAGATATGCTGTAATGAAGTAATCAATTTATGACAATTTCAGTATTTAAATAATGTTTTATATATTAAAATCATATTTTTGTTCCTATTTATTAAATAAGTACATAAATTTATTGATTAATGTTTCATATTATAGCGATCAACGGCTACCACAGAAAATGGATCCGAATGAAATTAAATCAAAACATGTGGAAATGGAACGGGTGAAAAAATGGCAGAAAATGACAAAAGAATGGGACAGTCCTGTAACTAAAGAGAAGCTCAGGCGTAGAATTTATAAAGGCATTCCAGATAGGTTTCGCGGTCAGGTGTGGTCGTTGCTTCTTGGAATTGAAGCTTTGAAAAAGGAGAATGCTGGCAAATATGAAGAAATGCTGCAGCTTTCTCGCAAGTCGTCGACAGAGATAAGGCAAATTGATGCTGACGTTGCTAGGCAATATAGGGATCACACTGATTTCAGGTGAATCTTTGAGCATGCAACACAATGGACTTTTGTGCTACATCGCACTTTAATAAAATACCAAGTACAATAAGATGATTAGCAAGCTGTTTTCGGCTTTGGAATTTGATTGCCAATCAAATGAAATGACAAGTAGAATCATTTTACAACCATCAAATTTTTATTTTAATATAATTATATTATTTAAATTACAATTTCATACTACTTTCATGGTTGGTCCACTTTTTGGGTGCCAAAATGAATTCCTGAAACTTGATTTGATTTAAATATTTTCCAAATATTGGAGGGTAATTTAAAACTTATCATTTGTAACTTTTTGGCAGAAAACAATACCTTAAATATACAAGGAGAGAAAAGATTAAGAAAAATTACTAATATTGTTAGTAAACAAGGATACACACTTGTCCAAACTATTATTTTTATAATATTATAAGACTTCAAGTATATTACCTGTTTATTAATAAAAGCTAATAATTTGTTTCAACATTTTTTTATTTTCTTCAATTTATTTTTCTCCGTGTATATACGGCTGCAAGCATCTTTTAATGTATATATTATTTATTGATAGTTATATCAATATGTATTAAATTGTATTATGAAAAGGTATTAAAAACATATTCTTTTTGTTTTCAGAGAAAGATATAGTATTAAACAAAAATCTATGTTTTACATATTAGCCGCATATAGTATGTACAATATACAGGTTGGCTATTGTCAAGGAATGTCAGTTCTGGCAGGACTTCTTCTTCTTTACATGGATGAAGAGGATGCTTTTTGGGGATTGTCCGTTCTTTTTTCTGATAAGAAATACAGCATGCATGGTAAAATAATTTTTAAATCAACTTTTTTATTTATAAAGCCAGTAAAAATATATGCATGTATGTATATATATTTAATATATTATTATAATACATAAAAATGTTTTTTATGTTTATTTTATTAGGATTTTTCATTCGTGGATTCCCAAAATTATATCGATTTATTGAACACTATGATAAAATAATGAACAAGTTCCTTCCAAAGTTAAAAAAGAAACTTGACGATTGTAGCTGTGATTCCATATTTTACACTTTAAAGTGGTTTTTCGTAGTGTTTCAGGAAAGGGTAAGTATTAATAGTGATCTTTAATACTTATACAGGAATTTCTATAATATTCATAAAGTACAAGATTGTAGTTAAACAATTAAAATTATAATTTTAAATATAAATTATGTTTGAGAATAGTTCGATAATAATAGTCGCTGATAACAAATAATTTATATCATGTAAAGATAATCATTTATTTATATTTATGAATATACAGACACCGTTTAGTCTTGGTCTTCGAGTCTGGGATATATTTCTCTTAGACGGGGACCGTATCCTGCCTGCGATGGCTTACACGATCATGAAATTACATAAACGGCAAATGATGAGTATGGAAAGCGTGGATGAAGTTTGCGATTACCTCCAAGTTAAACTGGAAAAGAATTTCATATACGATGATGACACAGCAATCAATGCCCTAAAGCGTAACATGGAAGATCTAAAGCGTGCCAAACTAGATTACCCGGGTCCACCATTACCGGATGAATTGCCACGATATCCATTGGGGACATTTATAGAGCCAACATTTACAAACATGGTAAATCAGATGATTATTTTACTATAGTTTCTATATATATATATATATATATTTATAACATTTAACGAATGCTTATTTTACAAAGATTGTTATTTATATACTATAAAGATTATTTATTCCATTAATAAATAAAGATTTTTATTATATACATTTATTTTCATTCATAATGTATGTATTTAAATTTTTATTAAAATTCTATATTCTGGAGAAATTATTTAATATTTCCTAATTTACTTAATTTGTTTTAAAAATATATTCCTCGAACATAATTTCAGGTTGGACGTCGTAATGAAACATTCAGTGAAGTTGAGACTGCAATGCGGGAAGCAATTGTACAGAGGAGTCAGGCTGTAATCGTTGACAATGTTCCTGAAAATGCAGAACCTGAAACTCTGGAACCTGCTAATTGTGGAGGTTTAAGTGGTGAGTGTTCACCTGACCCTAATGATCCAAATAGCGAACAGGCTAGTGAGCAGTCGAATAATGTACATTGCGAATCTGTCAATGACGAAAAATATTCTGACAATTATACTAATGGCACTATTCTTTGCAATACTAGACTTTAAACGTAAAAAAATTGTTTTTGCTCAAAAAATCACAATGACAAGAGTTGGACCCAATTTTTTTAACAAGTATTTTGAATCTCCTTTCACCTTCAAGTCATTTATGTCACTCTTGATGCATAGAGTATCACTATATATTCGATTTAATGTTTAGTTTTGCCAGGACTTTGCTTATTTAAAAATCATTCATCATACATTCATTTTAGTACCTCAAATTTGGGTATCTTTGTGTAACTAATTTCAAGGAAACATCAGTAGAAAAATAACTACAATTAACATAGTTCACTGTTATTGCTTTAGCAAGCTTAAATCGACACTCAAAATACTTGATTAATGAACAACGACTTCTGCTTTTAATAATAGATAATTTGTATTTTTGTGCTCAAGGCGTTAAGTTTGAAAGTTCACTTGTTTTTGTTCAGATTAGAGCAATTTTTCTTGCCAATTAGAATAAGTATTCATACATCACTGTGTGCAAACAGCGTATTCATTTTAATAAGAGACTGATGGTTTGGACTTTTTGTGTATAGATTTTGGTTGAGTTTAAAAATAGTGAAAACATATGTAGTCATAGCGCCACCTGTAGTAAGCCTATGGACGAAAATGTGAAGAATTTCAACAGAGTGATTCTTCTTTTGTTTTGATGTTTCTTTTTTCTTTATGTACTCCATAGATATTAATTGTCCAATGTTGTGAATGAGAACAAAGAATAAGTGCTCAAATTCATGATCTCTTTATAAATTACGTTGATCTCTAATGTGTACTCAAGCAGGATTATAATTTAATAAGAGTCAACTTCCAAGAAATTTTTTCATCATTTGATATTTCTATTTATTTTCAGATTTTATTTAAAAGATTTATTTACGTTTTTTTTTTTGCTGACTGCACTGTATTTTTATATTTAGAAATATATATTATATACGTATTAATATTAAATTAGATTTGAATTGTAGTAAGTAGGTGGGAGAAAGTAATTAGAAAAATAGAGTGTATTTTCATAAATGTATTTTTATATTAAAAAAAAAGTGTGGCTTATACAATATAAATTGTGATGATTCATTATTTTTGAATTTCGGTAAATATACAAATGAAAGCGTTGTTATTCTTTGTTCCAAACCCTAAATAATTCACCGCTTGTTCCGAGACTACCGTTACAAATGTTTATTAATGATAATATAGGGCAGATTTTGTAAACATTAGTTTTCTTAAAATATATCGTGCCTTACTGTTTTACATGTTACTACTTTAACTCTTTTATGCTTTATAGTAATAAAAATTAACTTACCATTAGATCACAAGTCATGAATCACAAATTTAATAAGATTATGGCATGAAAGGGTTAACAAAAAAGATAAGTTTGTTATCCAGAAATGAACTTGCTTCCTCGAGTGTGCATGAACGTTACTACTCATAAGAAACACATTACCCGATCGATTTTCATGCCGCATTTTTAGCATGTCATTTCGCTGTACACTTCACTTTTCACGTGTTTTTAACATTCTCTTAAATAATAAGAAACCCTGTACTTCTTTTTACACAAAGTTTAACAAAAATTATAAAATAAATGTTTTAAATGTATAGCGAAAGATTTGTTATATTATTCGTAACTCTTTCATGCCTGTTTTTGTTCTTTATTTGTTTTGAAATAGTAATATTTGGATTTATTTTGTTCAGCATGCCATTTCAAATTTGTGTTAAAATATATAAATTGTTCTTGAACATTTATTACATATGCATGACATTTTCACAAAACGTATTGTAAGAAAAATTTTTTTTATTTTTTTTACCTCACTTTATTATTATTATTACTATTATTATTATTATCAACATCATACTTTATTGACATGTACAAGTTGAAATTCTGTACTATAAATGTTGTAGATAAAAATATTGCAATTGTTTAAATAATTATATTATTTATATTTTTATACATTATTTATTATAAAAATATTTGTTTAAACAGTTCATTTTTTAATTAAAAATATAATTAATATAATTTAGTTTTTAATATTTAAATATATCGATTCTTTGTCAGTTGGTATAATTTTATGAAGAATATTTGTAATATTTATTTTTTCGAATTATTGTTAATATCCTAATGTTGATGTTTAGCTCTTTCTTTCTAGAATTAAATTGTGCTACATTATTAATACAGATAATAAACTGCTGTTTTTCGTACACTCTTGTCAGAAAATATGATATGGAAAAATGGATGAAACACGTATTGACTCTCGTGTGAGCTTTCAAGTTTTTGCCTACAACTAAGATTGCAATTCACACTCGAGAGTAAATACTCATTTCTCTCCTTTGGTGCATAATATACACACACATACGCAGCTCACACACTCTGAACAAAAATAAGTTAACCTCAACATTTCAACGCGGGACATTTGTGAGATTTAAGTACACTTTAAAATTAACAAACTGTAGCCGGGTGTTTTTATTTTCCTTAGAAATATCACACTGACAAAAAATCTTTAATGAAAAGTTTTGAATATAAGATACGAATTTTATAAAATAACCTCACTTTACAGCAATTTTTTGTGAATTTTTCATATACACTGAGACAAATTTAGTTACCGTTGATACTATATTTTATAATAACTACAAGAAATATAACTTGTTACGTAGCAGTCATCAGTCGCACGTTTTACCATCACTGTATGCCATCACCTCAAAGCATATTTTAGTGTAAATGTACGATATGAAGCGTAGAGTGGTGATAAAGGATGCGACTGGTAACTATGAAGTAACGAGTTCCATTCCCCGGTCACATTTTTCCTGCAAATTTCTTGTTTAAAATACTAAATCTATTATAAGGAATACTATAAATACATATATATCCATAAATTATTATAAAATGTAGTAACTACTAATAACCATTCTCCCTGTAAATAACACTGAGAAAAATATTTGGATAAGAGATTAGTATGCTGTATCTAAAAATGGGGCTAAATGACATCTTCTTGTCATAATTAACATACAGTTTAAAATTGCTTATAAGATAAACAATCAATTTTATTATACCGAAGCACAATAATTTCTACAATTCTCACAATCTCTGTTAAATTTTTATGCCAATTTTTGTTCTCGGCGTATACTTCGAAAATTCAAACATTAATTTAAACTTGAATGAAATTGTTGAAAAAAGGGTGAGAGACATAAAATCCGTGTATATAACGTGAGTCTTATGTGTATGTGCAGGAAGCAAGTTCTCGTTCGACCGAAGTATCGACGACGGCACGTCGCCCCACGGTTCACGGCGATCGTTGGCCGAGACATCCGTGACCTCTACGGCCGACTTGTCCGTATTCAGTTCGGCTACGCGCTCCCAGGCGCTCGACAATAGCCTGGACACCCAAAGCAATAATTCCGTCGGTAGCTCGGGCAGCGGCGGATTGCCCACACCCAGGGCGACCTCGCACCAGCCCAGCCCAGATGTGGTGCGCATTTACGTGCCGTACAACTCGCCTTCTCCGGCCTTGTGCAAAGACGACCTACCTTGTACGCTTCCGCGCGCTCTTGAAACGAACAAAATCCGCATTCGGGTCGACCCGGACAAGACACCCATCGTCGAGAATCTCAAGCCGTTTACCTTGGAGAGTCCCGAGCTCGAGCTCGACCTCAAATGAAACGATACCCAACCGCACGCACTATTGCTCGAGGATGGGTGTCCTCGCGACATCTGTTCTTTTGCGACAAACAAAAGTTCATGGTTTAATGACGGACATTAATGTCTGGTAATTAAGTACAGAGGCATATACGCTTAAATTGCCAGGCTATTTAAGTAAATGTATTACGTTATGTTGATAAGAGTTTTTATTTTTTTTCTTTAAATTTGATATATAATGCGGGAGGGGAGTGTATTATTATAAATGTTGGAAAAGGAATGTTTATTTTTTTTATTATTTTTTGCACTTTTATAAAGTAGATATTTCGATTTTATATTAGATTTTAATGAAAATTTGGTGATCTGAGCGTAGATGATACTGTACAATTTTGTAGTACAAACTTGGACGACTGGCGACATCTAGGCTCAACGAGAAGCGACATTTCGGTCACTACCAATGTCAAAGTTTTTAAGCGAATAAGATTGATTCGTGATGTCGACTAAGTGTTACGAATTTTTCGCGTTTACTTGCGTTTGTTAACGCGAGGACAGATGTCACTGTGTTTAATATAAATTTACGTAGACAACAGATGTCTGTCTTCGCTTTTCGACTGAGGGTTCAATTGCCCGATAAAAGTCAATCGCATACCTGGAATAATATGACATTAGATGCCGTCACTTTTTTGTTGAATAAATCAAATTTGGTGGCGACACCTATCTATGTACATCATATGGTTAAAGCGAACATTAATCAAATGTCGCTTGTAATGTATGATTAATTGCGTTGTCTAGTGAGAAGGGGCTGTAAGCGTATTTTTGTACGAATGTTGAATGTTTTAGCGGCTGTTTTCAGAGCTTTTTTTTGTTAAGATTCTTTTTATTATTAGTGGATTACATTTGAAAGTATACAGGTGTCGATAAATTCGAAATTGGAATATCGGATTTCTTTTATTTGTTGCTTATTTCTTTTCTTGTTTATATCAAGGTAATTTGTATATCACATTAGTATAGTTTTGTTAAAAATTTTACACAATACTGTTGAGTTTGTTGTTAAACTGATTTAAGGTGAAACGTCACTTCTTGTCAAAGTTCAAACTGCCAAAATTGCCGCCCAATTAAATATTCCTCAAAAGGATCTCTTTTGAAATCAATTTGGATCATTGACTATTTAGATGTTAGAATTTTCTGGCATGAAAACAAGTTCCATAAGATAGCTTTCTGAGAAACTTTGCAATTTCTAAAAAACAATTAAAAGAATTCAAAATATGTTTAACTTTTGACAGACGTTGCATTCATCTTAAATTAATTATAATTTTATAAAATATTTACAAATACTTATTTAGGCGGCAATTTTGCCAATTTAAACTTCGTCGTGAGTGACATTTGGCCTTCAAGAACAATGTAGAAAAATGTAAAACACAATTAAGGTAAAAGTTTTGGGAGTTCTGTGATTTAAAAGTTTATAAGAATTCACGTTTATCAACGTTTTTTTTACCAAATCATTTAACTTTGATAATCTTTAAAGTCATTTCCTCATCGACGCAGTTTGTCCAAAAACTTCCAAAGAAAGTGTAAATAAAATCAGTCGATCAGCATGAAAAAATAAAGGCGAACGACTCTAGTCATATAGTTATAGACAACTATATGTAGCCATGGATAAATGCGACCGGCGCGTTAGCCGGGTGTCATCAAGTTTTCAACGAAGGAATATTAATGATTGACTTCAGTTTGGGTATCATCCTACGTTCCGAAATTCCAGTTACGAAAAGTCGACTTTGAGCCGCGCACGTATCTGGCGTCGCTTTTGACACCAACGTTATGCAAGGAGCATACTTCTATAGATTTGCGATAGCATTCCGTACATTGCCTAAATGCGTTTAAAGACGGAAAACGCGCAATTCCCATGTTCAGTTGCTTCCGTTGCTTTAGACTGCTGGCTAATCAGTATCCGAGCCCGCGTTAATTTGTCTCCTTCAATAATCGTCATTAAATGTTGAAGTAATTAAACGAGTAATTAAACGGTTAAAACAAAGAATAACAAATGAAATGAAGATGAAGTCAGGACGGAAAAGTCTCGAGGAAAGTGAGACCTTTATTCTGGGACGAAATTTTAAAAATCGTTCGTTAAAGAACATTGAAGAGCGCTATCACATATTAAATATATTTTTTAGACGCGAAGTTTTTTTGACGTGTACACATCCTCAACATTTGAACATATCTTGAACAATGTTTTTTCAACGAGCGCTAATCACCGGGTTGTCATACATGGATGTTTCGGTTAGGAGACAAATCGGTCGGACAAATTGATCCAGGTCAGTTCATGCCTTTTCCGTCCTGATCATATATTTTACGACGCTTTACAACGACCAATTTCTCGATGTAGCTACACCGATGCTAATACCATCTATAAATCATCATCAATCGAACAATTAAATTGTAACATAGCGATGTCTGTAAGAATTGTCGCGTTTTAGAAAATATCATTCGATCACGTTGTGTAATAATTGCATCTATAGTGAATTGTCAGCGTTCGGTCCAAGTACAAGTTCTCCTGCAACAATTATCGTGCCGAGATCGTTCTGAACAAGAAGTAATTATGGATTTGTACATATAATAATAGTTTGCGTATATAACGGTGTATTTAATGACATTCGACAAGTTCAATTTTGGACCATTCGTTGAAAAGCATGCTTTATAAAATTTCACATTTCTTTTCTTTTCTAAATAGCGATTTTTATATTATAATCGATTGCGAAAATTGATTCTTATGGATTTATTATTACAGATCTACTTTTAAGAAGTGAAAACCCAGACGGAACACTCTAACGTTAAATTAAAGTTGAGCTAATGTTTATATTAGCCGAAATAATGTTATATTAATGTTGTATAAATATTCATAACATTTAACATTAAACTAATACTTGAATGTCCACCTGAGATAATGTTAAAGCAATGTTAAGTTTAGCATTAATATAACATTACATTAACGTTAAATAAACTTTCAAGTAATTTTGCATTATTTATAAATAAAAATAATTAATAATGCATAAATAAAAAATAATAAAAACAGTAATAATTATAAATATTGGAAAAATTATATGAAAGTTAATTATTAGTGTTAGATTTAACATTGCTTTAGCGTTATCTCAGGCAGACATTGATACATAAGTTTAATGTTAATTAAAGGTTATGAATATTTATGAAACATTGAACTAATGTTCTTTCGGCAAAAAGTAACATTAATCCAATGTTAGTTTAACGTTAATGTTTAAAGTAAATATCTCGTGATATTCCGATTTTTTTTAATAAGATTTCCGTTTACGTAAATAACACGTGCGTTCTTGTGTTTGTACTTTGTTGACAAGTTTTAAAAAAAATTAATTACAAATATTTTGAAACTTTGTCAATGATATTGAATTATGATCCGTCGAAAGGTAAAATTATGAATTATTAATTTTTAATTTAACATTATTAACTTGGTTTATTCATATAATATTCGTTTTATAAGATCTCGATAGATCTTGTAAATCGTGTAATATCAAGTTTAAATTTTATAAATCGTGCATTTTTCAAAGGGGTACTTTGGGATCGAGGAATTTGCAAAGCTCATCTTTCATGAACAGAGCGAATCTCGGTATCGTATATAAATATTATTCGCGCGATTAGAATGCGCTGTCTATAATACTCTTTAAATGTACATAACAAGCATAACTGCAAATCGACATACTGCATGTATTACACATAAGCTATGCGTTAAAGAAGATTTGTGAATAAAGTGTTCTATCTCGCAATATTATACGAAAATATAGAAGAGAATACAAGATTCTAAAGAGATTAAGTCAAAGAAGTTCGAGAAGTGTACGATTAATCGTTTCGTATTATTGATTAGTCGAGAATACCGATTTGTTATCAACGAATCCAACAGAGAAATCGATATTTTCGTAAGATTGATAATGTATATAGGTTAATCATACAAATCTATCCGAAGATAGCATAAGAGAGTTATTAAATAATGTTGAGAAGAAACAAAAAAAAAAAAAAGAAAAAAAACAGATAACGATGAATATGAGTACATTAGTTTCAATATGAGTGTGTAGGAATTGCTATAATTTAGGCGTTGATTTTAAACAGAAGAATCAAAATCTGATTTCTCTCGACGTATACATATCTACGATGCAATTGCTTTTCATTCCGGAATGATACAAATTTCAACGTCAATTGTTTTGCGAAAGTTCACCGAGTCGTTCGCAGGTGGCGCTGCAAGCCCTTCCTCTCGTTTCATTCTTTTATCTTGCATTGTTTAAATGCAGAACAAAGAACATCGATTATCTGCCAATAAAAAAAATTCAGTATTAAGGAAGATGTTTTAAAAGGTCTTATGCGCCTTTTCTTTGAAACTGGACAAATGATCCGTCTCCTACCCTCATATTTTTGTTTTATCGGCCGTAGTTAAATGTCGAAAAAGGAATAAAAAAGAAAGAGAAGAAAACATCTGATTAGAATTGTATGAGTTTTGCATTGGATCGACGACTGATCAAATTTTTCATTTGTACAGTTGAAATTATTTGTATTATAAAAACGCTGCAATTTCATTGACGGGGACGAATAACGAAGATGAACTTTCCGAGCGTGTCGGAATTTCGTTTATAAGCTTTCGTCATTCCTTGAAGGTTTTTTGTTCTATAATAGGGTATTCGCGTTGTTTTTTTGATAAAATATATACATATAAGGATTAAAATAAAAATTTAATTTAATGAAAAATGCTTGTTTCATTTATCCTAATTTCCATATTTAGTTTTGAATTTTTTTGAATGTAAACCTGACTTCCACACATTTGCTTTTCCGGCATAGAAACATTTGGCGGGATTTGTGCTTTTTGCCCATTGGTCAGATTTCAGCAAATGTGTGGAAATCAAGTAATACGTTTATTTTAATATATTAAGTTTTGTAATTATAGCTAACCTTTGGTATTTAATATTATTTCGTTACTTTATTAAAAATATTACACTATTTATTTATATATCTTGATTATAACGTATATGTTTATATTGGTTCAAGAGAAAACACCTTCGGATTGGTTGAATTTTTACAACTGTTCCGAACAACTAAATTGTAATTAGAACTTGAACTATTATATTACATATATTATTCGTATATGAATGTAATAAATATTGTGTTTTTAAAAACATGTACAGTGTTTTTTGATGTTTAGCCTCAGGGAGAATGGAAATCCCTATAAAAGTTAAAAATTGAACAACAATGCTATTTACATGTTTGTAAATAAAGCGCTTATTTGTGTTCAGTGTTATTTATGATGTAAACTAAGTGATGAGAGTGGAAAAAATATTTTGGATTTCTGCTTATTTTACAAGTAAGTATATAAATTATGGTTAATAGATTAAAACAATCCGCATAATTATTTATTTAATGGCTTTGTACATGCAAGAAAATATTTTTTTTCATTAGTTAACTCGTTTATAGGTTAAAATTTGATAACATTCAAGTCAAATATTCATAAATAAGTTTCTCAAAACATAATTGCTTTAAATTGTAACGTCTTTTCCGTAATCATGCGGATAACATTCTCATATAATTCAATTTAATAGCTCTAAATAATATTATGCCAAATAAAATGGAACATACATAAACAAAATTGTAATATAACAATACATTTTCTTTATCATGAATATGTTTATAAAAAAGATTTAAGTATATTGTACACGATCATTCTAATATTTAACCAAAGATAGTAAATTGTGTGAATAAATTATGAAGTCAGTTTGGATTGCTTATAAAATGTTGCCAGTCGATTGTCAATTTAAACTTGTTCAATTTCACTCCCTGAAGGATACACGTGCGTAGAATTTGCATGGGATGGTACTCTCCATCGATGCATGTGGCAATTTCATTTCATTTTATTTTTCACACGCGTACAAATGAAATTCAACATCTCCCTATGATGTTGATTTGCAATTTTAAAAGCAACATCTTAAATATTCAAAGAATCAGATATCATCGGACATTGAGAAACCTTGTTTCACCGACCTTTAGTTAATTCACCAAGCAATTTATAATAAATTATATATTGAATGTCGTGTCGAAGAAGCGTTTGATATAACTTACAAGTTTATACTCACAATTTGCAATACTTTGATATTAAAAATGAGAAAAAAATATTTTCAGTTTTACTTTCACACTGCTCCCTCGACTTCCTTGCGGGGTCGTTAAAACCGGTTGTGGTTAAGTTTCTAATTTGTTACAAATACACGCATCATTTTTAAATTGCAGATTTAAACCGGATTGTTAATATGCAGCTCTCTAGTCAGTTTATACAAGACAGTTTATACGAGTCAGTTTATACAGTTGCCACGTTAATTTGTAATGCTCTCTCCTTCTATCTGTTCAATATCTTTCATCCGTTTAATAAAAGGAACCTAATTAATTTCCGCAATATTGGAGCTTTACGTTGAAATGATCATCGTGGGAGATGAATACGTATTTCATTAAAGCACAGTAAGTTTTTCATTTTAATTAATGTTATCGTTAAATTCAATATTTACAAAGCATTGCATAAATTTATAGTTGGCAATGGGAAGTGTGTGAACTTTTAGAAATAACCCTTTGACGTAAGCAATTTATTTTGAGAGAAATAAAAATAAATTAATTTATAAATTTCAGCTGCTGTATATATATGTATATATATGTCTGAAATGCAAAATAAAAAGTAAAATGTTCATGTTACACTGAAAAAATGAATAACAATCCGTAACTATGTAAGTATACTTGTATAATTGCACCTATTTACTTTATATAGACATATATATATACATATATACTTTTTGGAAATTTCTCATATACAACATATATCTGAATGCACTTTAAACTGAATTTAAATTGTAATATCCTTCTTCTTATATCCAGGACCTAAAAACGATATTGAATTCTACACATCTTAAAGAATATTATATTTTATATTTAGCTTCCGTTTGAGTAGATGGTATTCATGGACTTCCTATATGAAATATTAATAAGGATTTAATGAAGTGCATCTTTTAATTTCGTTCGGTAAACCGTTCGATTTTTGTCAACTAAATCCTTATAAAGTCTGCTAAATGCATGAAATTTGAATAAGAATTTAATAAGGATTATTTTTCATCGTCTTTATTAAAGTATAAAAGCATAATGCAAACATTTTATCGATATACTTTTGTGCGTAATGTAAAAGCAAAGGGAACAAAGCTTCCACATACAATTATGCTGCCAAACATAAAGTAAACTAAGTAATTTAATTTTTGAAGTCGTGTAATTTAATTATGTGATACGAATAAGAATCGTGTTAAATACGTGAATTTCCATCAATAATAAAGAGGTTGTTTTAATTAGTAGTAATTGAAAATTATTTGAAATTGGAGATTTCGCGCGAGTATTGTGTTCGGAAATTGTGCATATTTAAATTAAACCAGCATTCTCCGTTTGAAATATTGGTTTAATCTTAACGTTTTGCTTGAATTTGTGAAAAAAAGTGATTTTCTTTTCTTCCCTTGGTTCCCTTTTTTATTTTCCATTTATTTCAAAACAGTCTGCTATTCCTCAACCTACTCATCCATACAATCATTCAACAAAATTATCTCAACCGCACCATCCAAGTTCCTCTTAATATCCCGGAACACATACTTATTTCCCGGTCAAACTGGAACAAAACCACCAACCCCCCCCCCCCCC